>VZTR01032779.1:0-15030 GCA_013400775.1 Chaetops frenatus
GCAGAATCATTAACATTTTGAATAATTGATAAATTCAAGAAAATTACAATCTGTTCAAAGACAATCCATGAAAAAAGCCTAAGACTGCCAAACAAGTTATTCATCATAAATTTCTGCTCTGCTGATGCAGTTACATTACATAAAATGAAGCAATCAACCCTTTAAGAACAAAATGTTTCACTACCCTTTCTAATGGGTGGTGAAAAGACAAAATGAAGCACACAGAGAGAACTAGCAGAGGAGAAACCTTGCAGTGACAGGAGATTATTCTCAACATATATCACATTTCCTATATTGGGACTGCTGCAGTTCTTTTTAAGTAGAATATTAAAAAAATAATAAGGTAACACTAGAGCAAGAGGGATGCTGAGACCTGAATGAGTGTCAGTATGAATTTTCATTAGGCACAGCTGGAAGGTCTGAGAATGTGTTGTGTAACCAAGTCTATGAAAATTAAAGTGTGAAAACTGCTGACACAACAACTGAGCTGCTTACACCAAAGGCAGCCCCACAGCTGGTGCACAACAGCACACATCCCCACACAGACCAGTGAACACCAGTTGATTCAGAGGTCATCAAAGGCATTTTTTTAAAGAACCTTCAGCGATTGAAAAATGGGCAAAGTTTAAAATTGCCATAAAAATTGCAGGTTTATGTAGTACCTGCAGCAACTGGGCATGAAAGAAGGACACGGTTTCACCACAATCAAGAGAACAGCCAGGGCTCCCAAAAAGAGAGCCCCCTTAATTANAGACCTGAATGAGTGTCAGTATGAATTTTCATTAGGCACAGCTGGAAGGTCTGAGAATGTGTTGTGTAACCAAGTCTATGAAAATTAAAGTGTGAAAACTGCTGACACAACAACTGAGCTGCTTACACCAAAGGCAGCCCCACAGCTGGTGCACAACAGCACACATCCCCACACAGACCAGTGAACACCAGTTGATTCAGAGGTCATCAAAGGCATTTTTTTAAAGAACCTTCAGAGACTGAAAAATGGGCAAAGTTTAAAATTGCCGTAAAAATTGCAGGTTTATAAACTGCTGCTAAATCTTTTTTTTTGTGTATGAATGATTGACTTTATTGAAATGTGGCATTTTCTTCTACAATACACTATAAAAAAATACCTGGTGAAATAAAGATTAAATTTTAGAAGCTTTCTTCCTCCTGGTCTTTTGTTAATAAAACACAGACACTACTCAGATGTTGCATTTTAGGTATAAATCAGAGCAGAGATTCACTTTCTTAAGGGTATTTTTACAGTGCTTTGCCCTACTGTCAGATATGAAATGTGTGCAATCTGTAAATGAGTAACTGAATATGCCCTGGGACAATCTCTGTATGTGTCTATTTTTCAGATTTCTACATAATTTCTATAACTGAGGTTTAGATTCCAGATTCCAGACATACCTAGCTATCCTCCCTGCACTGGCCCTATACATCAGAAATGTAGATTCTGGGAAAAGCGAGTGTTGGCTATATCTTCTTAAAAAATATATTGGCTATATATTTGTCTAGAAAATTTAAAACTTTCCTGACCTAGGATAAATAAGAAGAGACATAAATGTTTAAAGTTGGTAAAAATATATTGTAAGTGAGGTGAATGTGAGAAACAAAACTTTATAGAAGGCATAAAACTTTCTTATGAGTTTGCATTGCATTACCTAATGTATCAACAATTCTTACACCTTAAATTAATGCTTCATGTTTGAAACCACTTCTTCCTAACTGTTTTTAAAAAGTTAGTTTAAAAAACTGTGGTATCTCTGAGTTGCTCTGTAAAAACTGCCCTACCAATTCAGTGGTATTTTTAATACAAGTTAAAGTCTGTAACCACAAAGATCTGTCTTTCAAAAGAATCCTTTCGTATTTTTTTCTCAAGTTTATGTCCTTCTGATAAGCCATGTATATAAACAGAAATTCTAGATGGTAGTTTTCCCCAGTTCTTTTGGAACGAGCCTGTTAATAGCATATTTGCTAAATAGTGGCCTGCAACTTTTGACAGAAAAGGTCAGATTCAATACCATAAGATAAATGGCTTGGGGAGAGTGCAGAGGGCATCAGAGTGCTAGGGCTGGCCAAAGAACCTTGTCTAGTGAAGGTACATCTCTGTAAAGCTCATCTGGCTTCCACTGCTTAGAGAGGGGTGGATGGGGTAGAGAGGTGTTGAGGTGGCTGCTGCCCCCCTTTCCTTACGTCTTTTCAGTGGCAGCAAACCCATCTCCCAAAGGCTGCTCCCCCTAACCTGGTTCACCTTCCATGTGAGGTTTATCCGTAGGCTTACAATCCTTCTCCCCTGGGAAATGTCCTGGCCCATGCTCAGATCACCAGTCCTCCATTGTGCCTGTTTAGCTAAGAAGGCATCAGTACTCTGTGCTGTTTGACTAGCTCACAAAACAGGGTTAGAAGAAGTTCTTAGGACTCTGGTTCTGCTTCCAAATCTTTAAATAAAGTAAATAGACATCTACTTTTCATTCCTAAAGCATAGAAAATCATCTTTGTAGTGGACTTCACTCTTGACTAATAAGATTCCACCTAAAATAATTGCACCAGAACAGCATCAAATGCAGAAAACCCAAGAAAGATCCCTGGCTTGTTACCTATCAGATATAAGTAGTCAATAATTTTATAAAATTTTGCATGGTTGTAAGATAAATGGCTGATTCTTCCAAGGGAAGAGAGTTTGCAAGAATTATGCCTCCATGTGAAAGGAAACTTGAATCGTCTTGGTGATTTTCATTCCTAGTAGCCATGTCTGCACTATGTGGACCAGAGGATAGACTGCCACACATCATGGCAGCCAGACTTCTATCTAAAGACAACCACTGGGCACCAAGGGATGGTGCACAGCAATGCAGGATGCCACCACAGAGACCCAATGTTGTCCATATGTGCACCTCAGCAGGTTACCGAGGATCACCCTCTACTGCAAGAGGGACAAAGCCAGTGTAACTGTCCTTCATCTGGAAGCAGCAGTCATATAAGAAAACAGGGAGAGATAAAGGTGTACTTTAGAAGTTGCTAAGTCAGAGATTCAAAGAGCTCCTGCAGCCAGCTTGAGCACTGAAGAAAGTACCACCAACCCAGCAGGGCTTTAACTTGGGTACTGGCTAATAAATTAATTAACTTACTGTTACCTGAAGGTAAGAATTACCTTACTAATTACCTGAATGAAGGCTGAGGGAGTTGGTGTTTTCAGCCAGGAGAAGAGAAGGCTGCAGGAAGACATAGAGGGCAAGATGCCTGGAGAGGGACGCCTTACAAGGGCCTGTAGTGATATGACAAGGGGCGGTGGCTCAAACTGCATAAGGGTAGGCTTAGATTAGACATAAGGAAGGAATTCTTGACTGTGAGGATGGTGAGACACTGGCACAGGTTGCCCAGAGAAGCTGTGTTTGTCCCATACCTGGAACTGTTTGGATGGGGTTGGATGGGGCTTTGAACAACCTGGTCTAGGAGAAGGTGTCCCTGCCCATAGCAGCAAGGTGAAACTAGATAAAGGATGTCCCTTCCAATCCAAACCATTCTGTGATTCCATGGTTCTGTGGCTATCTATATAAAGGAATCATCTTTGCCTCATTGCATTCTTTACTTAGTTAGTAACTTCCCTCAGCACCTGTCATCAGCAGACAGTCGGTGTCTCCATGGCCCAGAGACAGTCCAGTGTTGTTGCTGGAGGCTCCAAGCCTAAATGCTTCCTGTCTGCACATCTCACGGAAAGGGATTTTCCACTCTCCACTCACCCCAGCCATTTAGCATACAGATGATAAATACAAACAACCTTGAGGTAGTCATATGTTCAAGTGTTTCCTCACAAGAATATTTTTGAGGATTTGAATTTATAAGGAAGTCATTTACCACTTTGTGATAAAGGGGGTATTGGCCTGTTGAAAAGAAGCAAATAATCAGGATAAGAAACATTTTGTTCTGCTGTACATTTCTCTCTTCATACATTGCCAGGAGATGGTAATGAGCAGTGAGTCATGAGTAGAATTTCACTGGAATGAGAAATGGCAGAAATAGAACTGAAATTATGCCCTATCCTTTCAAGATCCCCCATCCTATAAACACCAGAACTTCATTAATTAGGATTTGAATGTAAATTAATGTGTTTATTGAAAATTAGTGCTGGGAACCAATCCAACAGAGTTGTCCAATAGATGTCACTGAGAATGCCAAGACACATATACTTTTTCCCATACTGGCACTGGGAGCATCATCTCCATCCATCGCTCCCCAGTATGTGCAGGCTCCAGGAGATGCATTTAGCATCATGCCTCCAGGAACTCTGACGCCTTAAGGCATTGCAAAAATGAGGTGCACCAATATTTAGGTTTATTCCAAATGCAGCAGAAACATTTTAAATAGTGCTTGGATATAAGTATCCAGTAGATGTTCCAGAAGAACTCCAGGTTAACTGGAAGTATCATCATCTGAAGTTGTTCTCATTATTTGTGCTAAGATTGCAACAAGAGACCAGTGATTCAGGATGTCAGAGACTGTAGGAGTAAACAGATAGTCCGTTCTCTTAGCTTTCCTTCCTACAAAAAAATAAACTGTACTGGGGTCATTGTATGAAGGTCACATTCTGCCTGCAAGGCCCAAGGAGACTGGGAAGCCCTACTGGACAGCTGTTTGCTTGTCAAGCCCACCATGTTAGAGAGATCATCCTGGTTTGGAAATAGGCATCCCTCTTTCCAGAGCTTAGGTATTTTCTTGGCAGTGTCACACTGATCCTTAAGAGACAGTCACATCTGAAGTGGTTTTTTGGGCCAGCTGGAAAACAGGTTCCTTCCCTTTCCCTCTTACTCTGTTCATGACAATTTTTCTATTGTCAGAGAAACTTGACCTTGGTTATCACCTGATTTAAAAGGAATGAACAAAATTCCCAACTTTCTTATGCTACCATATACATGTATGTTTGTTCAAATACATCACTGACAGGATAGTTAAGTAGCCTGAGTTTTCTGCAACACATCCTCCAAGTACGCTCATCACCCTGCAAGGCAGCCTTCTATTGCAAGTGCCTACAAAAGCTTCCCAAACTAAATTTGTCAGTGTCTGTTCACTGACTACTTACGTGGCATTTTATCTGGTCTTGGCAGAATTCAGTCCCACATCTCTATCTACTTCACCCACTCTTCCCAATCTTTTGCACCTCACTGCCTCCACCTAAATTCTGTGTTTTTTCATTCCTCCTCTTTTAGCTATGCTTCCACCAGCCAGGACCCTGTACCTTCTAATTCGTGCAAGGCAGGCTGCAAGTCCTCAGGCCATGGTCCTGTCCCCATCCTGAGCCAGACCACATCTGGCATCCTGGACTAAAAGCACAATTACAGGCTTCAAAGTGATGAGTGTGTGAGGCAACCACAGCCACCAGGGCAGCTCAGAGGTCTGGCTGTGCTGGTTTGCCACTGATGGAAGTGCCTGGGTCATGTCTCCTGAAAAGCCCACATGCAGTGTGCTGGGAGAGGCTGTGGCCACTGCTTCCCACTCAGACACTTCATAAAATACTTGAGCAAGGTCTAGAGTGATAGTTGGAAGAGCCACCAGCATGTAGTCTGTACCTCCTTACCTGCAATGAACATCTGGATGTGATCTGAGAGAACCTCTGCTTCTTAACTCTATGTAGTGATGACTCCCACCTCTGAAGGGACAGGCTGAGAAATCCTACTCTGCAACTGACCTACTGGTCACCAACATAAACAATATAATGAGCTCATAACAGATGGCTGATGAGAAAACACAACAAATCTCATGGAGCTTTACAGATCTCCAGGGAATTAACAGAATGGTGTGGAGAACCCTGCCAGTTTTGTTCTGTGTGCTGGGTTCAGCATATTTCTGATTGTGAGCAGCTACTGGGATCAGTTCAACATCTGGTGGTTGGTCCTTTGAGCAGGACATAGCCTGACAGGTGGCAGATGCAGCTGCAGAACTGTGTAACCTGTGGCTCACATCTCACTGAGGCTGACAACCCAGGCTATGAGAGCAGAGGTTGATCCCAGTGGTACACTATAACCAGGAATATTCTTCAGCCATCCTAAATAGGCATCTCTGGAGATTGGATTTCCTGCCAAGATGCTGTTTGGAGACACAACTGAGAAAAACTAGTAACTGAGGTAGCAGACAAAGTCCAGTTATCGTAATTTTGGTGTTTTCGTGCACCTTATCTGCAAGACTTGCTTCTTAGATTCATAATTTTTGGGAAGGTTCAATCTAAAACTTTTGCAGAACTGTTTAGAAATTCACTAAAACCTGGAAAGAGAGACAAGCTGGTTAAATTGCACACTCCAAAAGTCACTTATTTGTTGTGACATAGGAGATAGGGATTCTTTCAAACTTGAGCATGTTGTCAACAACAGTTTCACCATTTGATCCTACAATTATCACTATTTTAGTGTTACTAGGGTAAAAATTTTGGGCATGGCATGATGCTCTGTTAGTGTGAGATAGACAGCCTTTAGCTTGTTCATTGTTCTACTCTCAGGCTCAGTGTTTCTAATAGTTTGGTTATAGTTGCAGTTTTTATAGCATGCACACACTACACAGCAATCAGAATTGCAATAAATTTGAGTTAAGCCTTTAACTGCACTATTTCAAGTGTTTATTAATCAATATACTTATCTAGTTGGTTTTTTTAATGTGCTCTTATTCTTCTGGCAGCAAGTGCTGTTCACTTGCATATGGAGTGAAAGAAAATCACTGTCATCTAATATAAAATCTAGCCAAGGGTTTCCATCACCATAACAGCCAAAGAGCCAATTTGGCTTGCAGTGGGACTGGGATAGAGCAGTACACACTATGGTTCCAAAGTACACACTTAAGTGCATGATGCAGAACAGTGAGCACTGGGAATGCCACTCAGAGCCATTCGTATGCGAAACAAACACCCTCAGACTTGCTCTTCCTTGCCAGATGTTAGCAAACAGATCCAGTCTCTCAGCATGACTCTGCTGTCATTCTCACCTGCATTGAAACAAGTGCAGGAAAACCAGTAAAGCTTGAGACTTTCTTGCCTTTCTAATACAGGAAGCTTTTCCCAGAAAAAATAACAGATGCTCAGTGAATCTAGGACCAAGTCCCTTGCCAAATTTCATATTAGTTCTCTGAACTAAAGGGTTGCTCCAAGTACTTTATGGTGGAAAAAAAATTTAGGTACTGAGAATTCTCTCACCAATTCCTAGAATTTTTTCAATCACATCAAAAGTTTTTGAAATTAGTTTCGACATTAAAATTCAGTGTAAGGTACAGATCAGATAGAAATACAAGAGTATCAGCAAAGTTTCTTAAAGCAATTGAAAGTGAGTAATATCGAGACTTACCTCATAAAGGCACCCAAAGAGCACAGTTTAAATAAACAGATAAATGAGTGCTGTTTTCAGTATAAAATCCAGTCCCACTCCTCCCATAAAATTTAGTTTTCATTTTTATGTAACAAAATATTTGTAACAGCACCACCACCACCTTTAATTCCTGTGTAACACAAGATCAACATTTTTTTTCAGACAGCTGCTTTTTACTTTGTATTTTACTTCAGAAGAAATCATTAGTATCTTTCACAGAGGCATACTCTTTGTGCTGTTATAGTGCTGTTACCCAAAACACATTACAGAAGCAGGCTCATCAGCTGAACAATCTTGGTCTCATAATATCTTTGTCAGTATTGGAGAAAATTGTCTGATCTATTAATGGCTGCTGTTTACCTAGAGTTTTTTTCTGCAGAAACAAAATAATGCAGATCTATTGCTATCTCTGTGTCAATATAAAGTGTATTTTCATGGAGATATTAAAGAAAACGTAATATTCTTTATCATTTTTGGATCTCCATTATCGTGTCCCAGCTCAAGTAAGGACCTCAGTGTACTGGATTGCAACCATGCAATAATATTTGTCTCCCATGTATTTTAACTACTTGTCATGTATTTTGACTCTTGGAATATATATTGAAAAATAGAAAATGAGGATGCATTCTGTATCTCTATTCAAAAGGGAGATGTTGTTGTTTATTTCAAAGAGATAAAAAAATTTTGCATCAAAGATATTTGCAGTTTCCTTTATTATCAATTTATTTAGGCAGAGGCAACAGTTTTTAGTAGTTTTTATTGTTAAAATTGGAAAAATGTCTATTTTGGTGTGAAATATGCATTTGAAAGTAGCATTTACTAACATATCCTGGTGACCAAAAAAAAAAAAAATTAACTACTTCAAAAAAATGTATTTTATTTCCAAATAATCACTGATTATTTCCAAATTATTTCCAAATAATCACTTATTATTTCCAAATTATTTCCAAATAATCACTGAAAGGTGATGGCCAGATTTTACCAGGCTACTTTCAGTTCAGTTGAAGATAAAGATCCTTTCAGGCCATTTTTATGGTCCTTTTGTATCAACACAGCATTTCCCAACAGAAATTAAAATGAATTTAAGAAAAGTTTTAAAAAACATTGTAAATAGACACTGATGTTTCCTTCAATTGGCTAAGTCATGGTTGTCCTGCTCCTATTTCTCTTTCCATTAATTTCGTTTACAGTTTCATTCTATAGATGTTTGCAGGAAAGAGAGCTTAGAAAACAATATTCACTCTATGGAGTGTTTCAGATATTTTCATATTTGTACTAAATCAAACTGGGACCAATTTTTATGGGAATAAAACACAAAAAATTTCGGTTGAGAAATGCAGAAATATTTGCTGTGTGTGCAGTCATGTAACAATCAGGATCTGTTATAGGACTCTGGAGAAGGAATGCCCTGGGGCATGGTAACAAGGAAATTTATTCCAAGGATTTGAAGCACTGAGGTTGTAGTTCAGATTAAGAAAAGCCAAGCTGACCTGATTTATTTCCTTCTGTAGTGCAAGAAGCCTGTACATTTAATTTTTTTTTTGTGAAGTTTTCTTATTTTGTAGGACTAATGATTAAAACCCTCTTTTTCTGGAAAAATGCCTAATCAGTCCAAAAGAAAATGAATCTTAAAGCCACACATTGGCACATTCAAGGGAAATTAAGTTTTAAATAAACCCAAGCAGGTTAAGCACACACTTGTCCAAGAAAGGACCAGTAACTGTGACTTGCCCCAGCAAAGTCAGCTATGTGTGTGAGAAAATAGTTTCAACCTGAGAACTCTTGTCAGTCAACATATAGAAAAAGGCAATTTGCAAAATAAAACAATCCAAGACATTTCACTAAACAGATTTGAGGAAATCGTGACATGCTCATAAAATTTTGGGGGAAGGGGGTGGAAGAGGAAGGCTTTATCTGTCATAAAATATATAGCTGCTATTCCTTCTACTGCCTTGGATATAAAGTAGTTTCATTTACAAGATATTGAGAATATCATTATACTCCCTTCCAGAACAGAAGTTGCTCTTCCTCAGCTCATTTGACTGTTTTTGTACAATAATTTAGGAATTTCAACACAAATATTTAACCATAAGGAAATGTTGCACACAAAATATGATTTGTGTACAAAAATGCTTCAATTTAAAATAGAAGCAGTTCTCCTTTGACAAGGTTAAATGCAACTTTTAACACTTTAGGATGCCAGCAGATAAAACACAGAAATAAAAAGCAGAGAGCCAAAAGACACATATGGAGTTAACAATGCTCTTTAAAAACTCAGCAGAGGGGGCTGGCGTTCTCACACATGAGAGAGCCTTCAGCGATGCCTGCAGGGAATGGGTCTACAGCTCAGGCTCCTAGATTGGGAAACAGCAGCTGCTTTGCCCTGCTGTCTTGGGTTTGCCTGGGATAGAGTTAATTTTTTTCCTAGTAGCTGCTACAGTGCTGTGTTTTGGATGTAGCATGAGAATAACGGTGAAAATACACGTTGTTGCTAAATAGTGCTTACTTAAGGACTTTTCAGTTTTCCATGCTCTGCCAACAAACAAGTGTCCATGAAGCTGTGAGGGAGCCCAGGCAGGATGGATGACCTGGACTGGCCAAAGGGATATTCCATACCACAAAACATCAAGATCAGTATATAAACTGAGAGGAATTGGCTGAGAAGGGTGCTCACTGTACAGGGATGGGCTGGGCATCAGTCGATGGGTGGTGAGCAATTGGATTGTGCATCACTTGTTTCTCTTGGCTTTTCTTATTCTGTTTTCTTATCTGCTTTTTCGTTGCTGTTGTTATTAGAATTATTGTTATTATATTTTACTTTACTTCAATTATCAAACTGCTCTTATCTCAACTAATGTATTTTACCTTCTTCTGATTCTCATTCCCATCCCACCAGGGATAAGGAAGGAGAGATATGGCTCACTGTATTTGGGCCAGAACTCCCTAGGCAGTACTCTGACCTCTGCTCTTCACCTTTCAAATTATTTCCATCTCAGCAGGACATGGTTTAGCATTCAGTTTGCTCACTTAGTTTGAAGTCTAAACACAGTTGCAAGAAACTATTGACACCTTTTGATCTCAAAAGTCTTCTTTGTAATTACAGCTAACTTGTCTCCTTTCCACTCTGGGAAGATGCAAGCATATCTCTAAGTTTGAATTGCAAAGCAAGAAGTTGGATAGGAGCTGCGAGGAACTGGGAGTGTAACCAATCTTTTCCACAATGCAACAGCTGTGATTTTTGCGAGAGCCACACTTGTGGTAATTTTCCCTGTGAATCACACTGCCTCGCTGGCAACACCACCAGGGCAAATCAGAAAACTGTTCCTGAATCTGACCTGCTTGTACTTGTGCACCCACACAGCAGTCCATTTGCACTGGTGGATGTAAACCACATCCAGTTAGAGGTGAACTGGGCTGCTTATTGAAGAGCAAGCTCTGTCCCAGACAATGTGCACAGCAGAACTGTGCCTGGGCTGCTTCAGTCACTTGGACACTGAACAGGCATCTCGGTGCCATCTGGCAAGAGGCTGCAGCAGGGTGCAGCCCTGTCCCTGTGCAGAGCAGCAGGGGCTGCAGGCAGCCTGGGGGCCAGTGCGGAGGTGCAGGGGCAGGGGGTGTGTGCACAGGGATCATCCCTGCACACCAGGACTGACTCAGTCATCCTGCCCACACTGGAAACCTCTTCCACTTGAATTCNTAAAATTAGCCAATCCGTGGGCTCCTCACCTCTGCTGGAAACTGTCCCGGCGGAAGTAGGAAAACAAAGAAACCCCCCCAGGAAGGAGAAAAAAAAAGTAGTTGTCCTTTAAACCACAACAATTAACTATGTATGCAGGCACATAAATGCATATGCACAATACAGCTTTTTTAGCTTTCCTACAGATATAATTCTTTCCCTGTACAGAATAAGCAGAAACATTGGGGCAGCTTTGTTTTCCCTTATACTACATTAAAACATTACTATTCAGATTGAATTTCAGTGTGAATCACACGATCATGTTGATGCTTCAGAATGTAAGTACAGAATTCCCTTTTGGCTTTAATGGCATTTCTGAAAGAAATCAAAAGAACTTGTTCAAATTTAAAATGTGGTAATATGTTGCCTTCTAGCTACTTTTAAATTTTTTATTTTATTTCTGCAAAAGGAAAAGAAAAAGAAGTCTGAAGTGATTTACATAAAAAAAAATCAAAAGGTCCACCACCCTGGAGGAAATTCTCACATAAAGTTTCTTTGTATTATGAAGGTAACAGTTTTCTGCCTAGATTTTGTTGTTGTTGTTAAGGAATTAAGAATTAATTTCTGTTTTTTATTGAGAATATTCTGAGCTTACATGCGCTTTTTATTATACAAGATATACAACTACTGTGATAATGGCTAGGAGTGGTGTGCAGAAACACTGAGAACTTGTTCGGGAAGAGACTGAAGAGGAAGAACACATATGACTCATAGAAAAATGTATTGAGCATTGTGTCTCTACAAAAGATAACTGTCTACACGCCTGAGAAGCACGAGCTGCTGTGATCTCATATTCTCTTTCACAGGGCCCCCATGCTGGCTTTGCATCTGGGTGGTGTGGGAGAAAGCAAAGGTCACCCTGGTCTTCAAAAAGGGCAAGAAGGAGGATCCAGAGAACTACTAGCCAGTCACCCTTACCTCAGTCCCTGAAAAGGTTATGGAGTGCCTCAGTTTGGAGGCCATCTCCACCCACAGGAATGACAAGAAAGTGATCAGGAGTAGTCAGCACAGATTCACTCAAGGTAAATCATGCTTGACCAGCCTGATGGCCTTCTACAATGAAACAACTACCTGAATGGATGGGGGGACAGCAGTGAGTATTGTCTGCCTCAGCTTCAGCAAGGCTTTTGACAGCATCTCTGAAAATATCCTTATAGGCAAACTCAGGAAGTGTGGACTGCAGGAGTGGACAGTGAGATGGATTGAGAACTGGCTGAACAGCAGATGCCAGGCCTAGTGAGGCCACATCTGGAGTATTCTGTCCAGTTTTGGGCTCCTTATTACAAGAGAGACATGGAGCTCCTGGAGCAGGTTGAGTGGAGGGCTACAAAAATGATTAAGGGACTGGACCATCTCTCTTATGAGGACAGACTGAGGGAACTGGGACTGTTCAGCCTCAAGAAGAGATGACTGAGAGGGGACCTCATCAATGTCTACCAGTATCTGAAGGGAGGTGTCAAGAGGATGGACCTGAGCTCTTCTTAGTGGTTCCAAGCAATAGGCAAGAGGCAATGGGCAGAAACTGATGCACAGGAACTTTGCTATTGTGTGGGCCACCATGCACTGGAACAGATTGGCCAGAGAGGTTGTGGAGTCTCTCTTGCTAGAGATATTCCAGCACTGTCTGGATGCAATCCCACACCATGTGCTCTGGGATGACCCTGCTTGGGCAGGGAGGTTGGACAAGATGATCTACTGTGGTCGCTTCCAACTTTGCCCATTCTGTGGTTTTATGACTTCATTGAAGTAGCCCTGGCTGAGAGAGCTTCAGTTTACCTGGGGAGCAGCAATGGGCTCCAGCACAGGTTGTAAGGAGATTATCAAAAATAACACTGGATTTTTACTCCAGCAACTCAGTTGTGCTAACACCTGCATTGTTTCATTTCACTGTGACCACGGCTATTACTCAAGCTATCAAAATTAAAACCACATTCATGGCAGCTCCCCTTTACTGCTATCTTTGGTATAACGATTATTGCCAAAAAAAGGACAGAAAATATAGTTATGTGCTAATCCAGCTAATGTTGGCACAATATGGTTATGTGCTAATCTGCCAGTGTTGGCACATCACTAATTTTGCATGGGTGAGCAATTCTGGCAAGTTACCATATAAGAATTTATTTAGGCTTATGAATTCTTGCCATAATATTATTATGATACAGTAAGTTGTTTTTTTTTCTGAATCAGTGTTCAAGATACAACTGATGATGTGTATGTTAGGAAACAACAGGAAAAGATGAGAGTTGAAGGCAGCAATATGAGCCACTAGTTAGTTTTGCTGAATTTTAATCACCAGGACTTAAAAAACCCCCCAAAACTATTTAATCAGAAATTCACTGTCAAGTGAATTTCCAGATCCAAAATACAACTAAGGGTACCTGATGGAAATGCACTGCTTTTCAAGAGCTGCTAAGCACACAATTTTGCTGAAGCTAAAAAGTGGCTGAAGCCAAGTGGAAGAACTTTCTAAAAATCAGGTTTGCTTTCCTTGACAGCTTCAGAAGCAGTTGGAAACAAGTCCTAACCCTTTAGTTTCTTATGGCTGTGTTTTGCAGAATAAGAGCATCAAGGTGGCTTAAATGGCTATGAATTTCCTACATCAAGATCTTCACAACAATGCTTTATATATGGTTCTAAAATTACAGACGATGTTGTTTAAATCATTAGTATTTACTAAAACCCTCCAAATCACCCTTTATTCATTAAATCAGTAGTTCCAAAACTTGTTTTTCACCAAGAACTGTAGACTTTGCGGAAACCTTATTATGAAACAAATAAGGGCATTATTATGATAATAGTCTAAAATTATAATAATATGTATTACTGAATTCATGTCTTTATAATTGCTGGCTTCCTTTCCCACTTCATCCTCCTGCTGCCCGATCTTAAAATATCAACCATTTTCCCCTGTGTAGTAGCTGCTATTCCCCACAAACCACTTCCCACTATGTCTTGAGCATCTAATTTCTTTCCCAGGAGAGGCAGAGACTTGTTTCCTGTTTCCATCCTTGGGAGGATTTCTGGTAGTTTGCAAGTTTGTGCTCAAGGAAGAGACCCTGCCTTGAGTCAGGCCCTTCCAGGCAGAGGTATCACATAAAAATGCTGGGGCATGGTCACTGCTCTGCTTGGGTGAGCCTGCTGTGCACTCAGAGAGGGACAGCAAGCTCAGCATACTGCAGTGCTAAACTCCAGTTTCAGTCCCTTGATAAAAAAAAATACCTGGATGCGGGCTCCCGCTCCCACTGGATGGCTTTAGGACATCGAATAAAATGATAATTGTATGTGTGGGCTACAATCCCGTGACACAAAATTCCTTGTGAGGAGCATATGAGAACAACCCAGGAAACACGGGAAACATAACAATGTTGTCACTGTTTTCCTTAAACACGTTTGTTTAAACTCAGGGCGTGGCTGGGTTTGACTGAAAGCACTAAGAGATCAAACTTGCCTGAGCAACTTCTCTCAAAGAACTTCATTCTCGAAAACCTGCTACATTAGTGTAGCCGCCAACAGGGTCGGAGAGATACCTGCTTACCAGCATTTTTAAATGCTTCCTATGCAGTTTATACAAGCCTTTCCAACCAGCTTTGAATTTCAGGCTTCATCAGATTTAATGGAACATCGNTGTAAATTCCTGTAGTTCAGTTAAGTCCTTCTGTAAAATTGCAAATGGAGATATAAGGAAATCATGGAGGAACCTTTTAGGTTTGGGATAGCTAAGCACAGGCACAAAGGACCAAGGACAAGAGCATAGATGTGACCATGGTTCCTGTTTTTGATTCAGGATGGATTTGTGAGGGCTGGAGCTTCTAAACCCAGGCTAAGCAGCCCCCCAAATTCCCCATCACATTCACTGCCAGTCCTACACTGTGCTGGGCAGAAGAAGGCAGCAAGCAGCAGCAGTTACTTTACTTTTGTCTTCAGGGAGACCAGAGTCAGTTTTCCTGA
>VZTR01032783.1:11053-21492 GCA_013400775.1 Chaetops frenatus
TGTGTAGGTACTGTTTCCAGGCTTGCTGACAAATTCCTAAGAGTAGTGATCACTGTTCAAAGTTGTCTACTAAATGAAAAAAAAAGGTTCAAGTATAAAGCACCCAGAGTGGTCAGTCCTTCTAGTTTGGAGAGATCCAGTGCCCTGTCTTAAACATCATGTTCAAACCAGTGACTAAATGTATAAATTAATCTTAACAAATTGATCAGTCTTCATGGGAAAACAAGATAAAGGAATTGCAAAAGCCTCTGTCTGTTAGGTGAAGCATTTTGTATTTTTAAATTTCTGTGTAATCATTTTTATATTTGAATATATTTTTATATATTTGAATAGTTAGCAGTTCCATACCACAGCACTGACTGCTCCATTAAAAGAACTCCTGAGAAAATATCATTTGCTTGTAAACCAGAATATCAAAGAGCTTTACACATTCTATCAGGACAGCCAGCTCAGCAGATCTTATTACTTCAAATAAGCAGTATAATTGTATCAACTATTTTTTTTAATGCATCATCCCATTTCTGTTTTATTAGTCAGAGATTTTTATTTAAAAAAAAGAAAGTTTTTTTATTGCCAGAAAAATAAATTAAATATAGATCAATATACCATTAGTCACTGTAAAACTTCAGTTTGATAGCTCCTTTTTTAGGGACTGTGTCACAAAAGGAATAATGCACNCCCTCTTCCTAATATTTTTCCACATCCACCTGAAAAACATGAAATACAAAATTCATGCTGTGTTTTCAAGTGATGTGCTACACTGAGAGAACCCCATATATTTTTCAATTGCCAAACTCACCCAGAAGCAGTTATAGGTTATTTTAAAAAAACCAAACAGGAGTGCATTTGGAGCTTTTTTCAGTGTAAAAATATTTTTGTTCAATTTCTAAATATTAACTTTTTAGTTAATTGTGGTACTTGAGAATAACATTATCTCCTGCCTCCAAATGGATTTTCTTTTGGCCTTTTTCTACTTAACACCTTTTATGTTGCAAAAGCAAAAAAATCCATGATGTGTGAGAAATCCTCTGCAATAGTTTTTAGGATTATAATTTCCAAGTGGCATTAAAAAATATGCTTTTCTTTTAAGATATGTATATGTATATATTTGATGATTAAGTAAAACAACTTCCTCTTTCTCTCAGAAAAGTAAATGACAGGATTCTTGTGGGATTTTTAGGGAGATCAGGTTCAGGCATACAGCAGTTTGTATATCACACATGCTGGTTTTTTTGCCTGCTGATTAGTGGGAGGTTCTTCGAGGATTTTTTTTGCTGATATTAGCATCTTTCAGTTGAACAGATTTCATGTCCCTGATTTTACACCCTATTTACTTGTCTTTCTTCTATACTGCAAATATTTGAGTTTCTGCATTGAACTGTGAACCCAGTGCTCAAAAACCTACATCAGAGTCAGGTTACATTATGGGAATCAAATACGGAAAACACATTTTTTGAGTCAGAATTTCTCACAGCAGAAGTAACTAATATAGATCCTTTTTTTCAAGTGAAATCTAAGATAAACTATAATTGTTGTTTTACTTTCCCTGCTGCTTTTCATCTTGCAGATCCGTTCATCTATCAGTGCATTGCTGTTTCCCAAAAGGCCATTCAGCTGGATAAGACATTTCCTGATTGCAGCAGTAATTCTGGCTTTTAATAATTTGCTTGTAATTTTTGTCCCAACTATTAAAGACATTTTTGGATTTATCGGTAGGTTTCATAAATACTTTTTGTTGACTCTGTTACCCTTTCTACATTGTATTTATATTCATGGACTGAAGGTCAAACTGTTTGGGTCTTACAGTAAAGTAATATAAACACAAATTGAAGTTGAAGGGCATGTAACAATTCCCAAACAACTGACAGACAAAGCTAAAGACTACCCAACTTTGTTGTTACTTTGCATGAGGCACAAAGAAGCCAAAAATCCCAATAAAAAAACTGGTAAGGAATTCCCATTTTGACCAAAAGAGAATTTAATATATGTGGAGGAAAGGGAAATCCCCTTTGGTTTTCAAGCACCTATAGCATGAAAAAATGCATTGACTTCCAAACTGTTATGCTAGAAAAAGAAGAAAAGTGACACATTACTTTTGACATTAACAGTTCTCTCCCTACCACTTCCTTTGGTCAGTTTTGGAGTCTGACCAAAGAGCTCCATGAAGAGCCTCCATGCTCTGAAGTGCTTGAGGACTCAGGGATGCAGATGCCCTTGAGAAAAATACCTCCACGAGGCTTCTGCTGCTGGTTTGCTCCTCCCTGCCTCATATACCCAGGTCATCATGCTACACTCTGCTGGCTGGAGAATAGTAGGCACTTCTTAGGCACAGATAATCCACTCTCTTTGTGATAGCTGCTCTTCAGGGTCATCCCACCCTGGGAATGTCTATTTTCCCTTGCTTCACCAGCTGACATGCAGACATCTCCACCACAGGCAGGCACACCACTTTGAAAAAATCCTCCCAGTAACAGGTGTCTCTTCAAGGCCCAAGGACCCAAATAAGTGTTTGGACATCTACAGCTCTCCATGAATGTTGTCTACAGAGAGAGCCCTTTGTGCAGTTGGGCTCAGAACGGCAGCTGCCTCCCCACAAGCTCTATTTTGCAGGTGCACTGCTCTGCTTTTCTGTCAAATGCTGCCGCACTCAGCTCTGCTCTCTCTTCCAGGAGCCTCTTCCGCTACAATGTTGATTTTCATCCTCCCTGGTGCCTTCTACCTGAGAATTGTTAAAAAGGAACCCATGAAGTCTCCCCAGAAAATTGGGGTAAGAGAACTGGGGGCAGTTACAAAAGGAAGGGTGAGAGTGTGTCTGCTTTCCACTCTTTACTAATACTCAGACCTTTGACTTTCAATATCTGGCACTTGATCCTAAATGGTAGTGTCTCACTCGAAATACAGGTTGGGCAGTGGTATTCACACTGCAGGCTTCACAAGACAAAGCCTTTAGTGCCCTACTGCTCCTGACACTCACCTAAGGGTTTAAGATAAAGTGTGTCTTAAACCACTAGGAGAAGGGACTTACTTAATCAAATCTAAGCTCTAGTTAACACCTTCAGTNTCAGACCTTTGACTTGCAACATCTGGCACTTGATCCTAAATGGTAACATCTCACTCGAAATACAGGTTGGGCAGTGGTATTCACTGCAGGCTTCACAAGACAAAGCCTTTAGTGCCCTACTGCTCCTGGCACTCACCTAAGGGTTTAAGATAAAGTGTGTCTTAAACCGCTAGGAGCAGGGACTTACTTAATCCAATCTAAACTCTAGTTAAGACCTGCAGTTGTATAAATAGCACCAAGACAGTCTATAAGAAGTTGTTGGTTCATGCTGGAAGACCAGCTGTGGATTAACAGGAAGATTTGAGGTCAAGGTTAAGAAGGAAGTTATACTGCAGAGATAAATAAGTAATAGTAAGCTCTCCTCTGAGACAGATCCACACGCCTACAGGATACATATATGAAGGTCTGTCTTTTATGCACAGCATGAGTCTGTATGTCCTGCTGGACTGCCACTGCAATACCTTTCATCCTGAACATCTATAATTGTCTGCATATTTAACTAACACTGAGGAAATGTTCTTCGAAAATGTAATTAGAATAGTTATTGATGAAACATGTATATGGGCACATAATGTAAACACGAGGGTGTATATATACATTTATATATATACGTTCACACAAGTCATGTAAGTTCAACTGATACATACTTCAAGAATAAAAGAAGAAGTTTATTCTGATGAAATGATTTCTACAATGTCTTTTGTAGCTGTTACTGTAGAGAGACTGTGAATATTTTTCATGTGTCTTTGTTCACTCTTCATGTTGCTGTGTGTTAGCCACATCTAGAACTTCACACCATGCACTGAGGTCACATACCATATTCACCTTTGTTTTATGAGACAGAGTATTCTTACATGTGGACAGATTATGGTAAACTAAAGCTCCACTAAAGCAAAGGGTGACTACAAGCATCTGAATCATTTGAATATATACAGAAATACTGTCAGAGAAGAGATATGGGCTTACCTGTTTGTCGAATAAGGGTTAGACAGATTAACTCTGAAGTTGTTCTTAGTGTCAGAGACTATGATCATTGACTGAAAATTTGTCAGTTTTTAAAGATAAAAAAAAAACCTTTTTTCTCTGTTATATTTTTTATTATTGTTCACAGTACCAAAGTGGGATGTTTTCAGATATAGCTGTGTAAAGTCCATCTCTCTCAGACTGAAATTCACACAGGACTAACTTTGATTCATGTATCCCTGTACAAAATTACTTGGGCTTTAGTCACACAGAATAAGCCAAACTTAGGCCATGCATGTCCAGTGGGACAATCTGTGAGCTACAGTCTGTTCAGTCACTTCCTTTATTAATAAAATTTCATTTTCCAATTTCAGGCTCTAATTTTCCTCATAGTTGGCATAATCTTCATGATTGTGAGTATGAGTCTTATTGTAATGGACTGGATTTACAATCCCCCAAGTTCAAGACATCATTAACTTGGGAAGAAAATAAGTGCTTTATAACATAAATGTTTGTATTGTGTGCTCTGAAGAGCATCTAAATGGGATTATTATTCCTAGCTAGTAACTGCTGTACTTTGAACACAGTTTCTGGTAAGGTCACAAGAATCCAATGGAGTCTACATCATCCTTGTCAATAAGGATTATTATTTATGCATTAGGAATCTGAGCTTAGCATTTCTGGCCAGGTGAAATGAAAAAGTTTTCTCTTTTCAAAACTGAAATAACTTTGTACATAGCCCTCAAAAACAACTGGGTGCCACCCCTCTCAAAATCTCCCATGATGATAGTAGCCACAGCTCCTAGAGCCTTGGAAAGGTAATGGCCAGAAAACCAGCCAGTGCCTTGTTTTCTATCTAAAGATCATGGGAGTGGCTGCCCAGGTCCAAGAGCAAGGGTACGGTTTCTGGAGGGGATCTGGAAGGGAATTCCTCCCTGCCTGATAGGCTGACCTGCCTATCAGAAAGANTGATTTTTTTTTTTTATGTGTCACTCTGTTTTTGTAGCCACACACTTAATATTGTTTTGAAGGAAACATATTGAATTGGCGGGTTTGTAAAAGGTCCATTTTTATTCACCAGTGGTTGAAATACACCTGGAGCANCCAGATTTGTTGCACAGATTCGTCGCCCAGATGTTGTACAGAATAAAGCTCTCTGACACAGATTCTGTGTTGGGGTACATGCTTGAAGAACAGTAGAGAATTCTCATTTTGTTTTTAAAGATGCCTGTGCTGGAAATATCAGTCATTTCTGCTGTAGGGATTTTTTTTTTGTGTTCTTTAATTTTTAATTATTGTGTGAGCTTACATCACTGAACAAGTTGTATTCTCCATAAAAGCTTGTCTTCCACTCTCACAGGAATTTAAGGAGACCACAGGGTGTGGCAAAGCACTCTACCCAGTATTGTTCAGTACTTGTGTATTTCATAAGTGTTCAGTGCAGGAAACTGTAATTTGCTATATATAAAAATATATGTATTCATGTACATAATTTTTTGTTTTCCTCTAGTCATAAAAATGCTACCCTGTGGTATATGATTTTTGATTTTTTTTTTTTATGTGTCACTCTGTTTTTGTAGCCACACACTTAATATTGTTTTGAAGGAAACATATTGAATTGGCGGGTTTTTAAAAGGTCCTTTTTGTTTCCCCAGGGGTTGAATGACACTTGAAGCAAGCCATAACTGCTACCTGTGTAAAAACACATTCATATGTTTACTACTTACTTTACAATAAATTTCAAGATGTTTTCCTCTTGAGAGTTTTTAATACATGTCCTAAAGTTTTGTGTTACCACAAATTTTAATTACTTGCTCAACTGCTATACCTCACCTTGTCTGTGCACACAGCAGCGTTCAACAACATCCTGTATAGTTAAGTTCTGAGAGGGTAACAGCATTACTGACAATCTCAAGTGTATCATGCTCTACAGCTGTGCAAGATAGGAAAAAAGGGTTGCATTCCATGTTATAGTCATGCTTAATTAACAGTCAGATCATGAATTGGGCTGTGTTGTGGAGTACTTACTACATGTTGTCTCTGCACACAGCAGGCAAAATCAGCCAGAGGGGTCTTGCTGAGAGGGAGTGAGTGGGAAGGCGTGATTGTTGGGTTCATCATGCTTACACAAATCCAAGATCATGTATTTGGAGTTTTCATTTTCTGACTTAGAAATCTGTTCAGTACATACCTGTGAATTCAGAAGGTTGTGAAGCATTCAAATATTGTTTCTACTCCCACCTTTGCTTCACGTAAAATTCAGGGGTTTTGTGTGTGTGTCCATGTGTCTGTGTGTCTGTGTGCTTATAAGTTGTGTATACTTACTGATTAACTGGAAAGGAATATCAAATACATATTCCATGTCAAATGCTACCTTTCTGAGCCATACTATATGCTTGAGTACTCTATCCTTAGTATACTGAGAAACATTTCCTCATGAATGCTAAGTCTGGCTTTGCACTTTTTAAAGAAAATAGGCAACTATATTTTTCTCTTTTTTAGGCAGACTAAGACAAATATTGTTGCTTTATTACTGAAGAGACCTTTAACATGGACTAAAATTGATAATAAAACACCACCGTACCTCTCTTTCTGTTGCCATTACTGAGAGTTGCATGCATGAAATTGTANAGCACTCAAAAATTGTTTCAACTCCCACCTTTGCTTCACATAAAATTCTGGGGTTTTGTGTGTTTGTCCATGTGTCTGTGTGTCTGTGTGCTTATAAGTTGTGTATACTTACTGATTAACTGGAAAGGAATATCAAATACATATTCCATGTCAAATGCTACCTTTCTGAGCCATACTATATGCTTGAGTACTCTATCCTTAGTATACTGAGAAACATTTCCTCATGAATGCTAAGTCTGGCTTTGCACTTTTTAAAGAAAATAGGCAACTATATTTTTCTCTTTTTTAGGCAGACTAAGACAAATATTGTTGCTTTATTACTGAAGAGACCTTTAACATGGACTAAAATTGATAATAAAACACCACCGTACCTCTCTTTCTGTTGCCATTACTGAGAGTTGCATGCATGAAATTGTAACTGCATCTTTACTTCAGAGTAAAAACCTATATTCTGACTATGGCAGAGTGTAGAGACTTAGGAATTCATGTAGTCCACCTAAAATAACTAGATGACCTCAAGAAAAGTAACAGAACTATGNATTGCTGAAACTTCATTCCCTTTTAAGAGAGAAATTTGTGTATCCATGTATCCACAGATGAGCAAGATGGCAGCCCCTTCATATAATAACCCTTTGGCAGTCCGTGTTTTCTATCTATTCATGGAGCTGAATTGATGTCATTGGGTATGGAGAACATCTGGTGTTAAAAGTGAGATACTGAATGCCTCATTCTTTGGATTAGCTGGGATATATGGTACAGCAACTAAGTGTAGTATGGGAGTATATATAGTATATCACTAATTATAGTATATGAGCCCATGCCACATTGTACCACTATGTATACATACTTTCTATCATTGCAGCTAAAGGTTTTCCTGCTGTTACATACTTGTCAGATGTATACTCATAGCCCAAAATACACTGGTCTACACACAGATCCAGCATCAATGATCTCATGTGAGAACCATGCCCATGGCCAGCCAGCATTTGAGACCTGCCTGCTAATGAGGGAGGCACAGCAGCCCTAGACACATGCTCAACACCTATTCCACAAACATCCACCCTGATTTCTCCTCCCCTTCTAGTCAGGCAGCCTCCATTCCCTGCAGCATCAGCTCTGCTCCATCTTGATGATGCTTGAGGTAAAATTTTCTTGTGTCAAGAGACTGCCTTAATTAAACAATTACAGTTGTAGAAAATGAATTAGGGGTTACAGAAAAGTAAAAGGTGTGTCTTCAAGGTTAAAAAAAAATCGATTAAAATGTTAGAAATTTTATTGGCCATAGAGGTGTGTCATTAAATGCATGGGTCAAGAATACCAGAACTGATATTAAAAAAAAAAACAAGAACAGAAGTAATGAATATTTAAGCTCTGGATTTACTAAGGGGCAGAAAGTAGGATATTCATTAGAGGGCAAAATCATCTCTAGTCCATAAATAATCAGATGCTATTTAATAGCATCTATCTCAGAGAAGGGCAGCAGGCCAGGTAAGTCAGAGTAGCTGGGTCTGGTGTTCATTTTCATTAAACCCTGCTGGTTCTCAACAGCTGACATAATAGTAAATAAATCTAGTCAGCAATTACCCACTAAGAGGTCTAGGTGGTGCTATAGATGGAATATAGATAGAATATTTTCATTCATTAAAGAAAAAAAGCATATGGAAGATTTACTGAAATTGTGTAATTGCAACAAAATTCTGGTAGAGCCCAGTCTTCCATTAACCTACCTGGCAAAGTGCTATGGGCTCCAGGGGGGCTTACAGTTCTTGGCTTCCACCTCTCCTGGCAATGGACAAGGGCCAGCCCACTCATACCCAGCACCTGGCTGAGGGTCCAGGGTGAGCTCAGGGTCACAGAGTTTCCTTCTGTGGAGCTCAGCCTTGGTGCTGTAGTGGCAAGACTGTCAATACTTCCATGGCACATTGTGTTGTCTAGTACCGTCCTGGAAAAAAAAAAAAGAAAGAAAAAGAAAAAAAGCATTGTTTTAGTTAATCAAATCATTACTGAATACTCTTAAAATCTTGTGCTAAATCTGGGTGATAAAAACTGTTTTCTTAAGAGTATGAGATATATGAAGTTTAAAGAGATCTCAGGTAGCCTCCTATTCCACATCTGGATTAGACAGCAGTCATAGGCTAGTATTTGAAGCCAACAACACTGGCTCCAGCTGTTCATTTCTAACACTTAATTAAGTCAAAGAAGAAAACTGGATGTGCTAACTGGTCTCACAGCCTTTACAGAGTGTAAAAGATGTTGTTTACAGCCATGCAGGACATATCACTGATACCTGAGTACCCTCGGGACAAAGAGGTGGTGGGGGCATTCACAGTGTTGCAGAAATGCTGCCTTCATTGGCAGAGCATTAGCACTGACAGGACTTATGTCCTGTGGAGCCTAATCCCCTTTCCCACCAGTTGAACCAAGTTCTTAACCCAGCACATCATATAATGATAAATAACTTTGGAAATCAAGATGACATCCTAATTTTGCTACATAAAATGGGAAGGCGACCTTATGCTGTTACTAACAGTGAAACAGAAGGTGTTTATCACCCAGTAGAAGCAAAACTAAACGTAAAAGGATGCTTGCTTGGCTGCAGCTCTCCAGGACACTTTGAAGTGGATGTTTCAAAGTACCACATACTCAAATGGAAAGTGTCCAGAGTATTAATTCAGCTTTACATGTAGCATGCACCTCTTCTGGCTCATTTATTTTGAGCTTGGGAAAGTTATCATATAGTCAGTACCAGATTTTCTACACATAAATTATTACCTAACTGTTTATTCCCAAAAGGAGGGTCTGTACCTCCTCTCAGGGGGAAGCTTGCAGATGGCAGCAAGTAATGGCTACATGCCATCAGCATCACCCTCCTTTTCACTCTCTGACCTGGGTGGAACTTCTGTCTTTTCCACCACAGACTATCCAACCCTTCCCACCTTTTCTTTCCAAGATGGCTAAGTTCAGCTTTTTGTCTAGGAGCTCAAGAAATTGAGCCAGTTTCCAGATTGCCACAGTCAGACTAACCCAACAAATTCCGCGTGGATTGTGTTAATACAAGTGCTCATACTAGGATTGACAGTTCTCCATTGAATCCCCAGCTTTAACTTGGTCTATCTTAAGCAAAGTTGGAAGGCTTGGAACAAAACATCTCTGAACTTCCCCAGGAAGAAACAGCTGCTGAGGCAGGCACTTTTTCTTATACCTCACATTATCTCCTTTTTCCTGCAGGTCGCTTGGTTGTCTCCTCTTGGTTTGTAACACCTCCTCACCATTTAGAGGCACTTCAGCCTAATATATCACTGGTGGACAGAAATAGGTGCCCTACTTACATTCTGAAAGCCCCGTTTCAGGGGTTAGGAGCCACCTGTTTCCCTCCTTCAGTTACAGAGTGATATAACTTACATCTATCTAGAACCTGCAATGAATGAACTGATATAAATCTTCTGATGGTGTCTGAGCTGTCTTAATTCACCCCTCTGCTCTTAATAATTCTTTTGCACTCTACAGTTCTTCTTATAAACCTTCTGCAAAATGGCAATTACCCCTTTTTACAATCCAGCCTCAAAGAAAACAAACATGAATTACCCCTACTTTTACACCTGTGAGTAACTGGGCAGATACAAGCTCAACAGAAAATTATTTCCCCGTTATTTTCTCCAGGAAATCATATGTCAAACTCTAGTCTGTTGCAGGAAATGTGGTTGTTCCTGGTATTGCTCATTAGGAGTCTGCAAGACACGAAGTACTCCTGCTAACCTCACCTATAGCAAGCTGGGCAAACATT
>VZTR01032784.1:0-32965 GCA_013400775.1 Chaetops frenatus
AAAACTGTGGGAATAAACTGACATCTCAGAAATATTTGGAGTTAAATCCTCAGCTGATACAAACTGTGATGTCTTACTGGGGCTGACATCAACAGGGGACCTCATCTTTGGGTTTCCCACACAACATTTTCTTTCTCTGTAAACGGACTGCACATTTCAGAGCTAATCAATCTGAATCCCAAACAAACAGGGGAAACAATATGGCACCTGCTGATATTTACAGCACTTCACATCTATTTACACTCTGTTCAAGACTATCAGATCCAAACTCTGTTAATTTACCCTGGTTCTTACACTTTGTATTATTGCCATGTAGATAAAAAAGACACTCAAGGGAGTAAAAGAAGCTGGTTCAGAAAATGAAGTTATTTAGATGTATTCAAGAAGTAAGGTTTATGAGTTAGCACTAAAGAACCCTCATCCCAAAAGAACAACATATCTTATTTTTTGTGGTGGAAATGAATATGAAAATCATGCCCATGTTTTATAATAGACACTTGTAAATGCACTTTTCAATTAGTAGCTTTTTTCTGTAAAAATAAGTGTAAATTGGTGTTTCCTAAGAATTGATGTGATCTGGTAAATCTGCAATTGAAACATAGTTGTACTAGCTGAAAACCAGCCATTTGTGTTGTAAAAATTCTCTTTGCACTATTGTCAGAGCTGCAAATCTTCCCTTAAAATGTCTGGGAAGTTATAGCATACCATGAGGAGCAGGGTTTACTCCTAGTACCTGACATAGTGTGAGTGGGATTTAGTAGTAATGTTCATTTTGCAGAGTGGTGCCTCCCTGGGAAGGGTTGTGGGTCCTTTTAGCAGAAATGTATCCCATTACAAAACCACCCATCTCTGAGAATGCTTCTGCAGCACTGATAAAGAAATGACACTTCTGTTCCCCAGCTGGTTTAGAGCTGTGATACTGAATGGAAAGAAATTTGATAGAGGCAGGGACTAGAGAGAGATCCTCTCATGAACAGACAAAGAATAAATAGAAATGTGTCCCTCTAGGACCCACAAAGCTCTTGTCTGAAATGCATGTGTGCTCCATGCTGTTCTCTAGGGTCATCACATCTTTATGCTCCAAAATTAAGAAATTTCATGAGAAAAGGCAGATGAGAGAGAAGCTGAAAGGTGCTTGGCAACAGGGAGGTACAATAATGAGACTAAGCAGGCTACCAATTTCACCCTGGGGTCATTGTATGAGCTGCTGCATACAATGAACCCATCTTCCTCTGGTGGAACATTGAACTGGTCATTAGACATTGATTTTTATTTTTTTAGTGGGGCAGACAATCCCTAATTACTTTAAGCTTGGTACATAGTACAGTAATAGCTCATCTGCTATGGAGGCAGGCTCTGCCTTCGGCAAAAAGTGATACACAGAGTCCTGGCACCTATTTCAGCTGTGGGTAAATGTCATGGAACAGGAGTCAGTGAAGAGCAAATGAGTTAGCCCTGTTCTACCTTGCTCTGATCTCCCAACACATTTTCTTTGGGACACTGCCCAGAGACCCTTGACTTTCAGGGCAGCTGCATTTTCCAGAGCATTTTCAGCAAGAATAAGTAGACAAAATTTCCAGTGTGCTGGGGGAGCCCAGAGATAGATCTAACTGAAGCTGACCTCCTTGGACTTCCCATGTTATCTCTAGAAATGCACACAAATCCTTTCCTTAGAACCCCCTTTACCAGATGCCCACCAAATGTGACTCCTACATTTTCCCCTAGGAAATCACAGGCTGATCTTCCTCCTTAATAAATCCCTGCCCTGTCCTCTGATCTTGCATGTATTTCCAGCCATGCTCATATTTCTGTTACTCATGTGAGAACACAGGTGAAGGAAAGGGACTTGAATGTGGATCTCTCATGATTTGATCAAGTCTCTGAGTAACAAACAGGCAGTGGGTCTGTCCTATTTTTATATGGGACCTGAAATAGCAAACTTGCTGTGAGAGCACTTTCCAATATGAGCTCCAGAAGTGGGAGTGGTGTGGGAGCATAATGGGAAGCCTGGGGGGCTTAGATGTGAGGTGTTTGCTTTATTTTGTAAGAGGTATTTTCTAACAAATTCAAAACACATCTTTAGAGTCTATCAGTGTAATGATCATACCACCTAGTGGGTTCCAGGAGCCCTCAGAATTCAGCAGCAGGCACAGGGAGGGCTGGTGAATCAACACTTTTAAGTACAGAAAGTAGCTGTGAATTGAGTCCTGTCCAGTAGCAGTGAACCAGTTTTCATGATCTGCTGAGAAACAGAGATCTTTTTGAATGGGTGGGAATTCAGATCCTGAAAAACTTCTGAGGACCAGCTACTTTCTGTCAGGCACTGCATGAAAATAAAAAATGCTGCGTCCTGCACTGCATGTGCACCTGCAGTTGCATGGCGTGCTGAGGAACAACCTGTGAAAAGACATTTTCCTTCCTCTCTAGCTGTGCTTAGAAGCAGTGGAGGATGCTGGAGGCCTCAGGGTACTGAACTCAGAGAACATGGAGAGGTAAATGTATGAATATCGCTCTGCACCATGAGCTTGATGTGTCTGTGCATTCATTCAGTGGCACCAGTCCCCAGATTTCAGTGGTGCAAGATCAGATCCTTTGCAAGAGAAGATGGTACAAGCCAGCCAGAGATGTACTTATTCCTCCTGCAGACAGCACTGCTTAGGTGCAAAAGAGAGTACATGAGGAGGATTAAACTTAAAAGCATAAAAGAAATACTAAAAAAGACATCATATTTCAGACCTGAACATACAGAAAGCATTTCAGATTGCATCAATGTAGCAGCACTGTCCTGTTGCTTATTAGCCTGACTTGGTATTGACATTGGAGAGCTCTTTATGTATGTCTTTTAATGTAATATTGATTTTTCCCACGTGAGTTTCATTATTTGTGAGCTCTCCTAAGATGAGCAAGTGTGATGGAAAAAATGAAAATTTTCTGTTGACTGGCATTAACACTTCACTTTCTCTCACACTTCTGTGAGCAGAGCACAGAGCTGCATGGAAATGGAGCCGGCACTAAGTCCGTGCCTTGCTGAAAAGCGTGGCTGTGCCCTATACAGCCTTTCACACCTCCCTGGGGCTGCACAATATCCCCATTTTCACTCTCCAAGCAACAGAGAGAGAAAGAAAGTCTGTGCACAATTCACAGGATAAAGACAGTGGGTTGACATAGAGAGATCCAGCTGTAATAA
Organism: Chaetops frenatus; assembly: GCA_013400775.1. Classification (NCBI taxonomy): domain Eukaryota; kingdom Metazoa; phylum Chordata; class Aves; order Passeriformes; family Picathartidae; genus Chaetops; species Chaetops frenatus. Next base: position 3,188 of record VZTR01032784.1, read on the forward strand.
ATTTGCAGAGTTTTACCCAGCAGCAGAGCTGGGTAAAAAGCAGTTTTCTGCCTGAGCCTCAGATCCTGCTCTGCAAATGGCATTCCTTGGACAGAGCAAGACCCTCAGCCCAGGGGTTGGAGGGGCAGGGATTCAGCAGCTGGTTACAGACTCATCTTGGTCAAGGTATAGTTTTTGTTCCCTTGGCTTTTTATCAAGTTTAGCTTCTACCAGCTCTAGCAGGTAGAATCCTTTCTAATCTTTGACATGCCAATTTCTCCCACCTGCATTGTGGGGGAAACAGTGTTGGTAAATCAGATATTATATTCTTATGGTATCTGCACTAAGCTCATGTTTATTAAACCTCATAATGTAAAAAAAAAAGCATCCAAAAAAAGTGTGATCCTACTGAAAACAGTGGGGCAGTAGGGAAATAAATCTTAGCAGTCTTACCAGGTGTACAGGAACAAAGCCAAGCACTGTGCAAAGGTTTTCATGCATTCTTAATTTTACAGATACAACCAGATCCATTGCAAACAACACATGAGGAGAACTGTGATCAAGGTGCCAGCAGAAATGGGATTCCATTCCAATAGCCCACCCCCTGATCCTACCCTGATGCCTCCCAGCCATGTAGGAAGCAGCTGCCAGGTACCTGCATGGCTACCTGGGTTCCCTGTGCCTCTAGATCCAACATGATCCAGGCATGTGGACAACCCCTCTGGGAAGATGTTCCTCTTGTTTTTCTGATCATACCTTTGATTTGGCTGCTCAGGAGTCCTCTATTTTCTGATAGCTTCAATAGAATCTGCTGGGTGGGCCAAATGATTTTTTTTTTTGCATTTTGACAAACTGAATGCCTGTGTGTTTTCTCTGTGTACCTGGAATCAGTTGTGTGGGTGTTTGTGCTGGGTTTTTTTCCTTTTTTTTTTTTATTTTTAAATCAAGTAGTGATTAAGAATGAGAAATAAAAAAGGCGGGTTTAGGGTCAAATGAAAGTAGCTTAAATATTCTGAGTGGATGTAATGGCATTATGTTTTGTGAGGAATTGAATGGCTTATAATTTTTTTTTTCAGTACTTCCTTCAGTGTTAAGTTAATTAACTGGAAGGTGGCCAGATAACTTGGAGTCTTTACAATATTTGGGGTATTTTGCATTAAGAGATACAAGCCCACTACTTGGTGAAATAATTAGATTAGCCTGAATGATTTAAAGCCCTTGGAGAAGGAAGAGGAGTTGCATAAGATTTGGGTATATAATGCTGAAGCACTTTTTGATTTCTTACAGAGACTTACTGAGGTCCTGGAAAACCAGGCCTTGTCTGTTAGGCACTGCTCTAAGCTCACAAACCAACCAGAAAGCACCAAAGGAAGCAGAGGTAGCTGGCAATGGTTACCCAAAACCCATTTTTCCTTGTTACCAGAAACAAGGCAGGTCCCAGCAGCAAGGAGAGCTCGGATCTCTGGGTGCCCATGAGTGGTAGATGCTGGTTTTAACTCACTCAGATGCAAGGCTGATTAATTCTTCCAGGAGGGCTCTACCCATGTCTGCCTTATTGAGCAGAATTGCAGCTAATATCCCAGGCAATGAACTTGCTTTAGCAGAGGTAAAATGATGAGGAGCAGTGACAGAATTGGTGCATGTAGAATGCCCCTGACCTCTGCAAATCAAAGGAATAATTGGAAAAGAGGGAGTTTCTGCATATAAAAGGCCTTGGAAATAAAAATGTGGAGGGAAAAATCCAAATAAACAAACCCCCAACATATAATCCTCTCTCTCTCTGTTGAATGCCAGTGGCACAATGCCAGCAGGTTTCCTGTGGATTCCACACTCTGTTCCACAAGGTAACAAAAGGGTTAAAGTCTGCTGCTGCTAATGCCATAAGCCTTAAGCCATGCCTTTTATCAAAATATACCAAGATATCCATTTGGAAGGAGTTCCATCTTGCTACAATTAGCAGATAATGGATGTGGAGAACAATATCTCTGTACCATAGTGAGTCCCCAGGATGCACACTCAAGCACAACAGGTTGACCTGAGAAATTGGAATTTCCTTCACTCTTCTCTAAAATCTGTTCCAGACCTAGCTGAAGTCTACAGGAAAGCAGGCTCTAAGCAAAAATGTTGAGATGATCCATTTGCCTTCAGAATTTCATTTAAACTCTATTCCCAGTTGGAGTTTTATGTAACCATTTGTAGCTAGACCTGGCAGTCTCTTGTAGTACTACACAGGTAATATCTCTCTGCAAGGATGAATTATTCTTGTGTTCTTCCATGTTAGGCCCAAATTCAGTCTCTCAGTCTTTTCGGAGAGTATCGTATTTTCTGCTGTCTGCCATTATAATATAGAATGTTATGCATACACTTACATGTCTTACTTTTAACCTTCAGGCTTTAGAATAATTTTATAAATGGGACTAAAGTTAGTAGATTCACTAAAATTCTCATGGTAAGGACCAAGCATGGGATGTATGGGACTGAGGCACCATGGGAAGAGCAAAACATGTTAATTCAGTAGCTCCAAAGTGATCCCAAATCATATGGAAACAAAATTTTTTTGCTGACTGTTTCTGTAGCAAATAGCTGTCATTCTCCCTGTCAGTTGAAAAACCACCCTCTGCCACTTCCATCATTTCATTATGAAAAATTCAGTTTGTCTGTATAGGACCCTTAAAGAAACTTGGTTCCCCCAATGAACATATAAAATGTTTGACTGGAATTTCTACTGCATGCTTGTGGTAAAGCTACATGTGCCTTATTTAAATATTTTAATCTCCTTTTTTATTTGCCCTGGAATTTTGTTGGATACTAGAGCTTAAATGATCCCCAACAGGTTTTCCCCTGAGTAATTATTTGAGCTCCTACTCTGATTTTTTTTTCTAGATGTGATTGCTCACAGCCTTGAAGAGCAACTTGGACAATTTGGCCATTTCCAAAGGAAACCTTGGATACAGGGTATCCTACAGAGCCATGAAGGTACCACACTGAAATATAATAGCAGCACATTTGGAGCACTACGAAAGCATTTCTACAGCTTAGGCAGGGGGGCTTTATTTAAAAACATTTTAGATCCTGTGAAACTTAATATTAACAGAAGTATTTCTCCTTCTTTACAGTGTACACTCTCATCATTGTGTGTTTTCTCATTTCTACTCATATTTTCCATCCCTGTGATGGTAGTATTTCAAATTGATGACATGCACATAGTCCACTGCCTTGTATTTGTAGAGTGCTAAATTTCACTGAGGATTTTGAGAAGCTGTACCTAAGTGGCTTGTCTGGACTGGCTTGTTGTATGTGGCATCATTTGCAATCACAACACATAATAAAATGTCTTTTCTGGGAAAATAAAATAAAATAAAATAAAAATTCCTATCACTCTTGACCCCACCTCAAGCAACATCATTATTTTAACGTGAAGCAAAAATTGTGAATCAATTGCTTTAGGACATCTAAAGGTGCATGATATAAAGTTAGATTTTTGGTTATAGTCAATAAAGTAATGCAGTGATGATTAAAGAAGAACTCAGACAAGTAAAATTCCTAGTTATGCATGTCTTCTACTATATTCAGTTGATTTATGTGTCTTGAGTTGTAAATTACAATGAAAACTAATTTGGGAAAGGCATATTGGACATATGATTTGGACATGGTTTTCCATTTAGAAAATTAGACATTAAAAAGTGTGCTCAGTCAATTGGCCCAGGGAGGTTACAAGGTAAACAATTAGAGAGAAGACAGATCTCAGTAAAAGGGGAAAACATATCAATCATAATCTTGCTTCTTTCTATGTTGAGTAGGCTCAGTCCAGGTCCATTTGGTTTCTCAGTTGGAGGCCAATAATGTCCTAAGGAGTACAGAATTCTCAGCTACTTCCAGTGTAGGATATGTTTTCCTCTTCCTTCTCTCTTCTTTCCTTTCTTCATTTGGTTTATTAAACATGATTTTTTAAGATAGGGTCAGCATTCATAGGACACTTAAAGGTTGGACTAATGCCTCTTCTATCAATGGGAACAAAAGGGCAGGACTTGCTGTGGCATTTAGTCTGACAAATACACTTGTACAAAGAGAGGTGTATGCTATTAAAGATGAAGTAAGTGCACTGGCTGCTTTTCTTTCCCACAGTATTTTCAGTTTTGGAAGCACCCCAAGACATTTCAGGTCTTTCTGTGTTTGAGATGGTAATTGGGAGAACAATTGAAGAGGATTGAGCACACAGTGAAGAAAAAGCAGTAGGAGGCAAAGAATTCTTCAGAAGAAAATATAACACATTACAGAAATTGAGTGTTCTGCATTTAATAAGGCAAGCAAACAGACAAGAGAAAAGTAAAGAAAAGGCACAATGGAGACAAAAAAGGCTTATTATGACAAGAAAGCCAGAGCTATTAACTATCTGTCTGGTGATAAACTATTACAGTATTGCCAATGCTGTCTCCTGAAGAATGTAAAATGTGTGAGAAGAGATTTGGCCCCACACAGAGATAAAGAAAGTGCATGTGGTTATAATTCCAAAAGGACAAGAAGATAAGAAAAAACTGGGGATGGGGAGACAAGGGAGTTGAGCTATCATTTTGAAGTCACTAGCACAGGCAAAAATACATGAAAAAGGGGACAAATGAACAAATCCTGGAATAAAATACACTAACAAATCAAGCTTAACTTATGCAGATGTAAAGAGAAAGCAGATCACACACTGGGTGTTGCTGATTTGATTTCAGTTGAAATGTAGTGCTCTGTTAATCAGATCTCACAAATACAAGGGCATTTGTCTGTCAGGAGACTCTGAGAAACATTTATCAATCAGCAAGGAAGAAAAGCATCTTCCTCAAAGACTGTGGGTGTCCGCAGAGGGCCTGAAAACTTTCCAGAACAGAGAAAAAGAGAATGAAACTTTCTGGAGGATGGGAATGATACCTGTCATCTCAAATAGGTTTTCTTATGTAGAATCACAGGTGAAGTACACTTTAATAGAGAAGGACAAAGAAATATTTTCTCAATGTATTGTACCTTATACAAGACAAGTATTTCAATGAGACATCAATGCAGATTTAGAGGCTTAATGACCAGGCATTATTAAAAATATATAAAAATATAAAATGCTCCAAAAGAGCAGATGGGATACAGTACTGCATTTGAGAGGGCTGCTGTACTCTGCCTGGGACAATGGAAACAGCTCTCCTCTCTAAGGGATCAAGGGCACTGCAGGATGATCTCACCATGCTATTCTAGAAGAGTTTCTTCATAGACACCTCAGTTTCTAGCACACCATGTTCTAATCCAATAACATTTAAGTCTCTCATATCTAACAGAGCACCACACTGTCTCAGGTGTAATTTCCATCCAACACAAGTAGGAAATTGGAAAGCACCCACACCCCAGGTAATTTTATAGGTGTTGTGCATATTTGCTTCTGAAAAGGTAAAATGGAAATTGAGCTATTTTTGTTGAAGGATGCCCTCATGGGTGTCAGGTGGAAAGTTCCCAGGCTTCCCCCACCAGTGTCAGGAAGAATTCTGAGTCCCTCCTGGCTTTAGAAAAGGGTCATTCACACACACCCCAAAAACTACAATGGCTGGCTGCAGGGCTACCTGACAGGGACTCCTTGCACCACATCCCCATCTCCCAGAAACCAACTTGCCACTTAGAACTTTTTCCCCAGTAGTCCCAGGTTTGCTACATCTGTGCTGAAATCAGTTAGTTCTGGTACTTCTGCTTGGGTTTATACTTCCAATAAAAATGATAAGTCTACACACTAATTAACAGCCCAGCAGGGCCTTGTTAGTCTCTGTCTTGTGGTGTTTTCTACAGCAGAAAAGACACCTGGAACCTGTTAAAGCCCAAGCTACATCCAAGGACAGGGGCTGTGGGCCGCATGACCTGGCAGGGGTCTGGTGGTTGCCATCACTCAGAGCTTTGTGCTGAATGAGCCCCCTCAGGTACCCTGGGGAGCAGTACAGACAGTCTGGCAGCTGCTGTTCCAGCCGTGTTTTGCTTCAGCAAATGAAGAAACAGCCAGTGTAGGCATATCCTGACAGACTTTAGACACCAATCACACCCCTCACAGACAGTGCCTTGATCTTAACTCTCCTATTGATTATTTTTACAATCAAAACATTCCTTTTTCTCCTTACAGGTAGGCATACACTATTAACATGTCACAGTACAGTTTCATGTGCTTCAGTTAAAAATTCTCTTTGTCCTGAGACCAAACGTTTGTTCAAGATCAAAAGAATTTCTCTTTATACTTTCTTATATCAGCAAATTTGAGTGAATGGTCTTTCACTTTGTTCTGTTAATGCTGTTAACATTAATCCTGCAGATAACAGGACATCTCAACCTCCCATACTGTAGTGTCATTCTCATTAGCTTGAACTGTTGTCCATGCTGGAGCCCATGATTCATCATTTTGTTTGTAAATGTTCATAAAGCAACTAGCAGAGAAAAATCACACCTCAAACAACATTTGTTTTTGGTTCAAATGAAACAAAACTCACCTATCTCTTCCTCTTTCCTTCTTCTTTGCCTCCTCACACAAAAATAGTATTTCATTTTTTTTATAATGCCATGAGAAAGTTTTACCTTCTTTTACTTAAGCGTATGCAATGACTTAGAAGCACAAGGAAAAATATATTTTAAAAGATAAAAGCCAGCTTAGTCTAGAATGCTTAAATCATGCTCCTAAACACATAGCTCTGCAGGATGCAATTAATATTATTCAGATGTTTTATTGTGTGTGTTTACATTATTCCTCAGTTTAATATTTCTGTTTCAGTGTCTCAGGGGTTTGGCAAAATATGTCATAATTGTTTTGTCTAGCCATTAAACATCTGATACACACTCCCATTCCTATATCAATTTTAGACAGATTTTTAGCTGCAGAGATCCTACAGTTCTTTACATTCTTGTGCTTTCTTCTTGCTTTTCTTCTATGTAGTGTCTGTCCTTCTCCCCTTCCTCTGCCTCTGCTGTGCCTCCATTAATCTAATTTGTCACTGACAAGGAAGGTCCAAAGGGGACAACTTGCTTATTCTGCTTGAATAAGGACTCTTGTAGGTCTGTTAGGGGCACAGGGCTATGGGGATAAAGGGAATAACCAATCACTCAGTATAAGCAATGGGTTGTCAAACCATCAGCCCACCCAACAGAAATTGGAGCAGAACCACATTTTAGTCCCTTTTCCTCAAGTTTGTGGTATCTTTTCCTACATAAGAGAATTACAAAATTCTTTTCTGGGTGTCACCATGAGCAACAATTCCAGACCCCAAAAGGAGCTGCGGCTCCTGGCTCTGTGCTGGGCTGTGACCTCTCTAAAAGACAATGCTGAAGGGGCAACACAGTCTTGTTTGGAATACCTGACTTCTTTACACAGTTTATACCATGGATACATTGAATTGTGCACAAGTCAACATATATTTTTTTCAGGACTTTATAAATCGACTGCATTTCTAGGATCCTCACAGTCTTTGTTCAGGTCCCTTTTGCCTACTCTTAAGAAAAGCAGTGTTTAAAAAAACACTGAAAGCTGACATTTATTTTGACCCTGAGGCTTAAGACTTTGAAGAAGGAGAAGCTGTTTTCTAAATGCAGAGCTTATTCCTAGAGAATCAAATGAGGCAGAACTTTGACAAATTAACCCAACTACACAACTTTAGGATGAGGAGGGAAAGAGAGGTCACCATGAGAGTCAAGCAAATGAAACCATAGTTCAGTGAATTCACCTCCAGACAAACAACTTTGAATTATATTGTATATGCTGGTTGCTGAACATCTGACCTTTCTTGAGACACTTTATTTTCATATTCCTTATTTTTTCTGGGCCCAACAGCTTGTTATTAAATAAATCACCGGAGGCTAAAGAAAAGCTTCAGCTGCTAACTCAGAAACACATTAAATGTGCCTTCTTGGATACACTATTTCCATCATATCCACCACAGATATACGAAGAAGAGAGGTGTTGCCTGTGCATAATCCATTTGAGGAGGCTCACCTGCTTTGGATAATCACTTCCTGCAAGCCCAGTTACAAGTTTGGGAATTCCTTACACTTTTCTCTCCAAGTAGCTGTGAAAAAAACCACATATCTCTGATGAATTGTTTTTTTCTTCCTTAGGCACCCTTTTAAAATCGGCTTGGTTGAGGATTGTGAATAGGGGTTACTCTACTTTCCACCTCTATTCTGCTGGTTTTAAATTGGAGGTCACATTTCAGGAAAGCAATTAAGCACATGTTTAACTTCTGCTGTGCTTTATATACCCTGACTGTCACTGTAATACTCACAAGATTAATTACACATTCAAGTGCAGGATTACATCAGGGGGCTTCATAGTCAGTACAATGGGGAATATTTGGACTCTTGCTGGTGTTTCAGATGAACAGGCAGAGTAATTTACAAACAGAAACTCCTTTATTATTTGTCATTTGTATGTGTGTGTGTATATATATATGTATGCAACCTGATAAATTTAAGTTTATTGTCATATATTCTTCAGCATTCAGATACAATCTGTCAATTTCTGGAGACTGAGAAATGCTCCACGCTCCTTTAGAGTCATACTCTAAATATAATATGTGACAGAAAAATATCAAATCTGCGATGATGAAAAAAGAGGAGTTAAGGGAAGGGATGATAAACCTCATGAAAATAACTTAGGCCATACTGCTGTCAAAATTAGTAATTTTAAAAACTTAAACAGAAGAAGGCATTGAGAATTCTTTTTTTTTTTTTAATTATATCTACGTACTTATCTATCCATGGATCTTTTTGCATGTGTGTATTTCATGCAAAGGGAAATTGTCATGGCAAATATATAGTTTAAATGTTTTCTTGGAGTTTTCTTTCTATGAAAAAATTACCATCACATTTTTCCACCCTGTAAAAACCATGTCTACCCAAATTGCCAGATGAACTGAAATGTTTCCAATTTTCAGTAACAAAGAGAAGGAGTGAACAGGAGTGGAAGTGTAACCTAATTCTCTAAACCATTGTTGTTGTTTTTTTCAGTGTAATAAAATTGCTTTATTATTTATTATTGTTTAGAGGAAGGCTCTTTCCCAAAGAGAAACATCATTTTTTAGCCAAGAGAAATTCAGGAGAAGAATATTTAGTGCAAGGCTGAAAAGGAGGGGGTGGAGGAAGAGGTGAGGAGGTGGGAAGAGGGTTGTGAGAGGAGAAAATAAATGTTTGAAATGATGGTGCTATTGCCTGTGCAAGGGACCAGCAAGAAGAGTGCCAGGAAAAAGACATACTGGGAAAAAAGTAAGAGAAATGAGAGAAAGGACAAGGGAGAGGAAAGAGTAGTGCAGAACAGTTGAGGACAGATAGAGTAGCAGGGACCTCGTAAAAGTGATACAAAGAGAGGAGCAAGGTACCGAAAGTGCAGCCAGAGCAGTGGGAAAAGATGATATTGCAGCTGCCAAAACCTGAAAGGATGAAGAGTAGAAAACTAGTGTGGTATGAGGAGAATGCAGTAGCACAGATTAGAATCTAGTGTTACCATAGGGGCCAATATTTTATTGGTTTTCTGCCTAAAAACAGGGCAGATTTTGAGGCTTACTGTCTCAGCTCACTCAGAGCAGGGAAGCTCAGAGAGGATTGGGACAAAGGGTGACTTGCAGAAGCTGAAGCTGGGATGGGCAGGACCAGGTACATCCAGCAAGACACAAACTGTAAAGGAAAATCCCCTTTCTCTAGTTGGGGCTGTAATTAAGCTGCTCAAGGGGAAGTTTAGGTTAGACATCAGGAAAACGTTCTTCACTGAAAGTGTGATTGGGCACTGGAATCAACTTCCCAGGGAGGTGGTGGAATCACCACTCCTGGCCATGTTTAAAAAAAAGACTGGGTGAGGTGTTAGGTCATAGGTTGGACTTGATGATCTCAAAGGTCTTTTCCAACCTAGTTCATTCTGTGATTCTGTGGAATGTGCTACAGAAAGTCCCCTTGCCTGGGCCTGTGGTCAGGTTCTCCACAGGATGTGTTGAAGGTGTGGTTTGCTTCCTTGCAGAGGTTTGCTTGTGGCTTGCACACAGGCATGGTTTGGGCAATTAAATTTCTTCTACCTTTGGTCTGCAGTCTCTTGAGCTGGCTCTGGAGATGATGGGCTGGTGTCTTCCATGAACCCTAACAGGGTTGGAAAACTGTAAAAGAATGGAATATTCTGCCTCTCCTGGAAAACACCTTTGAGGCCAGTGTACCAAATGTGAAGCCCTTGAAAAAGTGTGGCCATCACAAAAATTGTCCTCACTCATTGGTTTGGAGACAGGGAGAAGTGATTTTAATAAACATCAAATCCCAACCTCTCCAGCACATTCAGGTAAATTTCTGGAATATCTGGAAAAGGCAGTGAAAAGGTTTCAACATCTGAGCTGTACTGGGTCTAGGATAAGAAGACAAATGCTTTCACCTTGAAGAAGACATGTCAATCACCAAAGTATGTCTGAGAACAGAAATTTTATATATCCACTTCCAGATTTTACACCTCAGCTTTCATTCTTAAAGGAAGTGATATGAACCACCATCATGAATAACAGATGCAAAAACTTCTCAGTCATGGTGAGATTTACTTGTAGTGCCAAATGGAATCCTGTAAGTCACATCTGTCGCTGTCGAGTCCAATGACACTGAATAGACTCCATTCTATTCATCAAGGCAAAGAGAGAGAGATTTTATTAAGAAATCACACTCTAATATATAACACAGATCGTGGAAAACAAAACCTCATTGGGTAAAAGATATAAACAATTATCTTAACCAATTAGAAAGGCTCTCACATACAGCCTTGCAGGTGCAAGGTGCTATCTTATTGTTTGACATTCTTTGTGCATGTTGATGTTAAGCTGGTCTTGAGAACAGAGATTTGTTATGATTCACTGCGTGAGAACCTCTCACAAACACTTTTTCATGATTTTCACAGATTTTCTCTGTTCCAAGCCTGTTTCTGCCACGACACACATCATCCCTGTAGCCAGCAGGATCCAAGCCTAAGCAGTTTCCCTGAGACAGACAAAGAGTCAAGGAAAGAAGCAAGGCTCTCAGACATCAACCCGCCATGGTTCACGTGGCAATATTATTACAGGTTCTTGAAAGTGCCAGAAAGGAAATGGTAAGTAGAAAAGAATGGATTGAATAATCTAATTGAAAGAGATTCCTCAGGGGAAAATAATAATAAATGTCTCCAGTCTTATTTGACAAATGATAAGGAGTTTAGAGCTCTTAGAGTGATTACTAACACAGCTACACCACCAGTTCCAATGCATTTCTTCTCTGATAACTAATATACATCATATTTCTATATCTGTCTCTGTCAACAAGCACAGAAGTTTTTTACTAGCTTAAGAGAATATGCAATGTAGAGAGGTGGCTGTGTACATTTCAAATGCTTTCTCCCTGACAGGTCCCAGTCACTGCCTCTCATTGACAAAGGAAGCTTCAGATGTATCGTGGCAAGTTGCACCCAACGAGCTGCACAGCTGAAACCCAATGAACCAGCACATCAGCTCTAATCCCTGACCCCTCACAGAGCTGAGAGGAGTTGCTGCTTCACTGCCTCCCATCCATGAGAAGATGCTCTGCAGCTCTGTCCCCACAAGACCAGTGAGCCTCTCCGCTGAGACTGATGCTCTCTCCCAACCCCTGCATTGTGTCTCTTCTGACTCCTCCCAGGCAGCTCCACAAAACAAGGCTGGATTTAACTGTTTTCCAGTTTAGGAGATGGAATGAGACAGTGTCTGGTGGCAGCAGAGCCATGGGTAAAGACACTTAGAAGCAGGCTGTTCATTTCCCTCTGAGGGACTTGGGGGTCATAAGGAAATTCTTTGTGTGGAGAGGCTGCTGGGAGAAGTAGGAATGTAAGAAGCAAACATACAATTAAAAACTGATTTTTGCATTTGATTTGAGCTTTCATACTCTGGCTTATTAAGGCTTCCAACTATCCTGAATTGCTTGTGGAACCCTGCTTCAGATGAGCCAGAAGTATTGAAAAAATAAATTAAAAAAAATTAGAAAGAGCAATCACTCCTGTTGCTACTGCTACAAGATCTGATGCAAGGGAATTGAAGGCCTTATTAGAACCTGCAAACCTGCCAGGAAGCAGTTTTTCCCCTTTGGTAATAAAGCATGAAAAGAAGGAAGAGAGTCTGAATCACAAATGTGGATAAAGAGATATAGTCTGAAGTGTCTATCAAAAGTCATTAAATATTTGTCTTCTACAGAGAGCACAACAGTGGAATAATTGTTATGCTGGGACACTGGGAGGAACTGAGCAAAGGCTCATTCCTGTGGGAGGTCTTCAGGCTTTTCCTCACACAGTGTGGCACCCTGTAATGACTTTAATCAAATGCTTGATCTTAAAAGTGCAGCAGAAATGAAAGCAAGACTCTGCATTGTGCACTTACTGTCAGGGCAAAACATAGCTGGGAATTGATGACAAACCTTTATGAGAATGACTCAGTAACCTTCATCTCCAATTCCCAATTTCCCTGTCCCCAGACTGCCATTTTTTAGAGGGGAAAGAACTAGAAATTTGTTTCTAGCTCTGGTCCATGGTTACTTTCAGCTAATCTGAGGTTTTCTGCTGTTGAAGGGGGATCCTCTCCTCACCACCTCCTCTTGGATTCATGTGTCAGAGCAGTCAGACAAACCTGTATTCTTCCAGCCCTTCCTAGTCGCCTTATTTCATTTCACCTCATTTCACCTTATCCACACAATACTGATATGGGGAAGACTCAGGCATTATTCAGCAAACAGGAGTTGCATCTGTGTGAACTGTCAGAGCAAGTTAAAGCCATCCTTTTGGAGCTGAGGCAAGGGTGGCACATTTACCCTGGCTGGGTGACATGGCTTTGCTTCATCTGTCATTCTTGAGTGGAGTCAGAGTGAGGCATTTTGGAAAACAAGCTGTATAAATATAACAACGTACAAAAGCAAATCTCTCTGCCGTGTTATACACAACAGACTGGATCATGAAGGCTCCTCCAGGCCAGTGCAGGGAGAAGAAATGGGGTAACTGGAGAAGTTTTGAAGGAATCGGATGCTGCCATGCTAGCTTGGATTTTCTGAAGAGGAGAGCTGAGCAGATTCTTCCCTACAGCTCTCCTTGGGCATGCACTTCCCCTTACTGAAGTTGCAAGCCAGCAAATGTACAGTGAGGAGCATCTTGTCACTGCTTGGTGCTTGAGATCCTTTCATGTGGTTGGAAATTTTTTTTAGAAATAAGTCAAGATGAAGGAAAATGCTGGAAGTGCAAACATTTTTGATTGTCCCAGACCTTGCTTTATCATATCAATTTTGTGCCATTTTCTTAGCTGAAAGATTTCTTTCAAATAGCATCAGACCTGGGTATAATAAGAAAATACAGCAAAATAGCTGCTTTTCCCCCTTCACGGAGTCTGCTGGACTAAGATATTAAGTCTCCCCAAGAAGGTCTTAGGAAGGTAATTTTCAAAATGTACATCTGGTTATCTTTAGATAAGTTTAATGCATATAACAGATTAATAATTATGTACTTTCCCTGACTTAGGTGTCAGCATGTGTAAAGATAGTAACATCAAAATAAACCCCAAACCCCAAACATGAAAACCTACCAATACCAACACATCAAACACATTATAAATTTATATTAGCACTGTCATGGGCTCATGTTTTTGCTTACAAGAGGTCACAACCAACAAATTTAGTAGTTACATGAGAGAATGAGGGACTGATTCACTCATTTTTGAGTAAGGTTTGCTGTAATCAGTCAAACCACTCTGGCATAAATGGCAGGTGAATCAGTCCTGCAAGGCTAGAACTGTAAAATTCCATTCAGGCAAAGCCTTGTTCTAAAAAGGACATATGTCTTTATGATTTATATATGTGCATAGAGCAACATTGGAGCAGCCTCTCGTTTAGGAGGTCTCATGAGCATCACCTCAATTACAGAGGTGCCAAATGGCTCTGTGCAAGATGCTCAGATTATGCCCAAAGAGGTCCAAGACAGAGATAAAGTCCAGACTCTAATTTGATACCATCAAAGTCCCAGGATCAAATGGAAATTTAGGTGGAGCTCCTGAATACCTCAGGGCAGGAAAACTTGGGCTCAGAACTTGACTTTTGAACTCAGCATTTCCTAAGCAGATCCTGAATGTCTGACACTGAGGAATACAGAAGTAAATAGCCAACAACAGATGGGAAAGCCAAAGTGCCTTGGACTTCTTGTGTTTGAGGCAGTTCTGAAGGAGTGATTTTTTCTTGTAGTACAGATAACGTCAGAGCTCCTCAGCATAGACCAGACTTTCCAGGACATACATCCCATTTCTGAGTGCCTAGAAATGGGTGATCACAAGTCTGAGAATTTAGTAAAGAGACAGTCATTTAGAAGTTATAAAGAATCTTTAAAAAACTATATCAAAGCAACAATAGACTTGCCAGTATTTTACCTTGCCTAAGCAATAACTAAAGGGAAGCATGGTATTTTACAGTAAATTGTAGGGAATGAAAAGCATTTTATCCATCTCAGGTTTTGCATTAATTTTCTTCAACACAGCTCTGTAACACCACCTGTGTCCCAAACACAGAACAAGAAAAACAATTAGGTATTCTCCCTGACAAAGCAGAAGTAAATCCAACTTAAGGAGACTACTTTCAGTCTCTTCTACCAGATTATGGCTAAAAGGAAGAGAAAGATGCAGAACCAACCATTGTCAAGTCTGATCCAGGAAGCAGAGGAAGGGGCACAGCTCAGGAATTGTCTTTGAGAAGCCATAGCTGGTACAGAGCTGGGGTCTGGCAGGACTGTGTCCACCTCTCCTGGGAACTTTGAAGTTCTCTGCATCTGTGGCAGGCAAGAGGGTACTAAATTGGCTTGAGTTCAGTCTTTTGATTTTAGATGGTACAGTTGTATCATCCTCTTACTGTTCCAATGATGGGAATACTGTCTTGTGTCCAGTTTAGATAAGGGATATCAATATCCATCCATAAACCCTTCCTGGCTAACTCAGTGGATGATAACCCCAGAGCTGGCTGCAGGATTCTTCCCTGGAGAGTTTAGTAATTAAATTGTGAATCTTGAAACAAACCCCAATAACTTTGAAAACCTGAGAAATTTGACTTGGCTTGACTTGTCAAAAGTCATAAAAAGGAGGATTCCATTGAAGTTTTAACTATCATCACATAACACTAAACACAGAGATCTGGTGTTATCTGAGGTGCTTTACTATGTTCAAGACATCACCTAGGGCTGGCAGACATGACACAGGACAAATGTGAGACCTGCAGCCTTCCCAGGGGTGTTTGGAGGCCAAGAGGGGTAGAGCATCTCAGGTGTCTGATGTGGGCAAATGAACAGAGCCCTCAGTCCACTCAAGCCATGGTGCCTGGCAAGATATTCAGGTGTCCAACCAGTTCAGAGGGAGTGGAACTACTCTGCTGCATCCACTGCCTTACACACCTGTGGTTTGTCTATGTTCTCTGTACACAGGAGTCTGCTTGAGATGTCTTCAGGTATCCCACCTGGCCTCCAGCTGCAGCTTTGGAAAAGCAGGAATCTGCCATGTGTACTGCTCCACATCAGCCCTGAATGGATGATTTGGATACGAGGTGCATCAGGTCACCAAATTTCTGCTTGGATTTTATTGCAGTGCAGCTCAAATGCTGCTTAAGAGTGTGCCAACCTCTTTTGTTGCAGGTGCTTTGGGAGTTCACACCTCTGAAAAAGGAATTCAGCCCTTTTGGAAAATCTGGGTCTTAATGCACAAGCTGCTCAGACATATTCAGCCATTGTTGGAATGACTTTCATGACAGAAGAAAGAAGAAATGCCCAGGGCTAAAGGAGCTGATGGGCATGACCTAACAACTTGCTCAAAATGCTTGTTGTCAGATCTTTGGGGTTACACTTAAAACACATCAAGAGGAAGGGACTAGATCATTCTCACTCAAGTAATTAAAAGCACAAAGACTGATAGTCAAGAAAGAAATACTGGAATGAAGGCTGTGTCACAGAAAGAGCTTACAATGGTGTATTAATCAATATTCCATACCAAGATCCCTGATTACTACAAGTTGGCACAGACCTGTTAACTTCAGCAAATAGTGCCACTTTATGGGAAGACATAGCATTCAAAAGTTCAGCATATTTAGCCTTGAATGGGAAAGTGTGGGGGTTTTCTACTCTTACAAGGTCTAGGCAGTAGAGACATTACACATTTCAGCACTGCAGAATTATAGTATGCTGCTCACATGTACTAATTCACAGCACTTTGTAAGGTGTAAAGCTATTTCTGTTGTCAATAGATCACAGAAAAAAAAAAAAAGAGAAGCTAGTGATCTCAAGATAAAAAAGTCATTGTGTAGAGCAAATTGATAAGAAATCTTTACAAGCTTTAATAATCTTGCAGAAACAATCAAGAACCTGCAACCAGATAATTTTTTTTCAAAACGGCTTTCATGTAGCAGAAAATTAATGCACAAAGTGGGTGTTTTCATCAAGAGATTTATTTCTGCTGGTTTGGGCAGTATGTCCTTAATTGAAATACTCAAAAAATGTTTCCAGTTGCTGAGGAACATAATTTCATCATGTGACTTAAGTGTCTGCCAGTATCTAATTATATAATTTTCTGCTAGGGGTCAGGTCATAGTGGTCAGGTTGTGACAGGTGTGGTGACACCAATATGTTCAATAATCTACTCAGAGGCTTTTTGAAACCTTGTGACAGGGTTTCCTGATACTTTGAATTGCTGTCAGTACTGTTCCTATAGGAAGGCTTGCTTTGAGCCTCCTTTTTCAAACACAAGCTGCTGTAAAGCAGACTACAGTCTAAACCATAAATTTTCTTGTATGCTTTCACACTGTGGTTTTAAAACATCTTGCTAAATCTTTTTGTAGTTACTTCATTTCTGCAGTCACAGGAAACAACCATGGAGGTCACAGCAAAACATTATAGATCCTGTTTGCTTTATGGTTTAACTGGAGATATTAACTTCAGTTCACTGGGATCATAATGAGAGTTGGACTTTTATGTCTAATGAGCATAATTAGTAACCTGGAGATTGAGACTAATACCCAAGTATTTTGTAGGTAAATGTTTTTTAAGTATATATAACTACTGTTACTTAGGTCTCTGCTAATTGGTTTTATGTCTGACACTTATGAGTGCTCAAAGCTTTCAGGCTGTCTTTCCATAAAATCAATGAAGAAAACTCCAAAGTGAGTCCTAACTTTTAAAAATTCATTGCTATTTTCTCAAGCAAACCACTAATACAATTCTCACTTTTTTGTGGTGTAAATCATTTATGCCATAAAGTCTATGACTCCAGGCTTTGCTGTGTGAGAAGCTGCATTTTAATTTTAAAACAATTCAGATGGGAGGGAGCTGGGCCTGTTCAGCCTCAAGAAGAGAGGACTGAGAGGAGATCTCACCAATGTCTGTGCGTGCCTGAAGAGTGGGTGTCAAGAGGGTGGAGCCAGGCTGTTCTTGGTGATGCTGAGCAACAAGAGAAGAAGGAATGGGCACAAACATACACAGAAAGTTCCAGCTGAATATGAGGAAGAATTTCTTAATTCTGCAGGTGACCATGCACTGGAACACATTGCCAGGAGAGGCTGTGGATTCACCTCACTGGAAATACTGAAAAACCTCCTGGATAAAATCCTGTTCTATGTGCTCAGCAGTGACTGTGCCTGAGCAGGAAGGTTGGACCAGGTGACCCATTGTGGTCCTTCCCAACCTGACCCATTCTGAACAAATAGTTCACCCAGAGAACCTTTATTTTTACATATATATAGCAAGCTGTGTCATTTTTTTGTAACTTAAAATTGGCTTTTAAAAGATGAAAAATAACTTAAAACAAGCAATTTATCTCCAATGAAAAGTTTCACTTGTTTGCTGAAAATACCTTTTTGCCTTCACTTTCCAGATGCCATAAGACAAATAGAACACACATGGATTTTGGAATTTTCAAGCAAAAAGCAGTAAAATTTCGAGTTCATAAGTTATCAGTTGATAATTAGGAAACTAATGTGATAAAATGTTTAGGTCCTTCCAAAACATCATGAATGGTGAGGGTTCAAGAGTACTAAGAAGTTACTAAGGCTAGAAATCTTCACAGAATTTTTGACTCTGTGCTTCGTGTTCTTCTCACTTACATCAAATTCAGGCTAAGGTGTAACAAACTGTAGTTCAACATAGGTTTTACGCTGCCACTGTACTAAAAGAGGAAATGCTACCCTTCCTCTTTTCTGAGGCTGATCACATCCAAACCTCACATGAGTTTAGAGGAAAAAAGACATGAAAACTAACCAGTATTCAGTAATTCAACAGTAGTATTCAGCAACAACAACAGTAATAATAATAATAATAATGAAAATGTGTTTTTCAGTTGGATCAATTAATTTATTTTAATGCACAGCTGTATAGATGTTTCAACAAGGAAAATGGAGTGTAAGGACCACACAGCAACAGGAAGAGTGAAAGTCAGTTTTTTTCAATGTCAACTGATGTTGTTCTGCAGTAACAGCCCAACTACAATGTAGTGAAGATAATTTTACTAGAAGCTACATGAAATGAAATTATCAGACTGTTGCTATGGGATAAGAATACAAATAAGGGCAGCTACTGCAGCTCTACTAATGCTTGGTAATTCCTTAAATTGAACTAATTTAACAGTGGGTCTAAGCCTTGAGAAAAGAAATTGAAAAGAATTGGTCTTAATTATTACAATAGCACCAAGTGTAAAGCACTTCACATTTCCATAGTGCTTTACATTCACTAGCCAATTAATCAATTCAGTTCCCAATGGCTAACTGAGTTATTAGTAATTTCAATGTCTTTTGCTTAAGACTGGGAAAAAATGCTACTAAATCTTCACCCAACTCACTGAAACCTTTCTGTAAGCAAAAGTATGAAAGTACCTGAATGCTCATGGCCTTTTAGTGTGCTGCTGGATGAAAAGGCAGGCTGTGCCCATCCCAGGGGAAGATGTCAAGGTACTCTAAAGGCCAAAGACTGCAGAAATAAAGGCATTGCAAGAATGTGGAGAGGTATAGTAAGTGCTAACATTCCCAGAAATCTAAGGGCTATGAGAAATAGACATATGAAACATATTTTGGATTGTTTCTGAAACAGTTTTTTGATTGCTAAATGTACATGTGGTTAGCACATGAGGAGGTAGATGCATTAGGACAGGACAGAAGCACTGAAACACCAGGAAGAATGAGTAAAGCAGTGCTGTAATTATAAAATCTTCAGAAACATTTCTCTAAGCAATAGAAGGTGTCACAGAAGGCACATAGTGTGTTTTCTTGGAGTCAGGGAGTCCAGAAATAAATGAAAATGGTCCAGTCCTTCCTGTTTTTAATCCTTAGAGACTAATTTATGATTGAATATATATACATTGCAGAAAATAATGGTATGGGGATTAACGGTACCATATTAATTTAGAATCGGAGGGAGGAATTATGCTTTGAGTTAGACTCGTGTGGAACGAAAGAGCCTAGTAGGCCCATAGGAACAGGTTTAAACTGGTGAAACCTGGATTTTCTTAGGTGATGTTATGAGTTGGGCCTTCTGTCAAGATTTGAGAAATGATTTTTCTCTGTTTTACAACTGAATTATATTAGCAAACAGATTGTAATGGAAATGAGAACAAACTCTTTATCTGCAGTACTGTCATTATGTTACACTGAAAAATAAATTATGTTCTATATAAGCTTTTTTTATTCTCTAATATTTCATCCTATCCCCTCATTAGTGCAGTAATCTCCTCCTCCATTAAATCTCCCTTGTTTTTACTTGCATATAGAAATGGGAATGTGCAAAGAGAAAATGTGCTGAGGGTTTATTTGTTTATTTTCTCCTGAATACATTTGTTATTGGTATCAGATATTGCATTAAGAGAACTCAAAGTCTTTTTTGTTACATTGTCCACAAGTATTTTGTTTCTATGCTCTTTTCTATTGCTTTTTCCCTTCCCAGTACATGGCTGTGGGGAGATGTCCTTTAGACAGTATATGCAATGTAGTTAAATTAGCTTTCCAGGGTAAGCAGACTTTGATGGTGATGATTTTTCCCAGAGACAGGACCATCACAAAATCATGGTATAAAATACCACATTGAAATGAGGCAGAGATAAAGGGGAAAGACTGCTCAATTTAGATGCATTTATTTACTTACATTCTCTATGGTAATATTTTAATGTGTGTAAGACATGAAAAAGGGCATCAGGAAAAGCACTGAACTTTCAAGGAACCTGGACATTATCAGCTAAGAAAAAAGGTATCTGGAAAACTCAAGGAAGAGGCTTTCAGAACTGGGTCCAGATTCGATGTCTCACTCTCTTCTTCACGTACAACAATTCTGCCCTGGAAAAACTGCAGTGGCTGTCCACCAACTTTAACAAAGTTACTTTTAACTTAATAGTCCTGGACATAAGGGGCAACTCAAACTCTTGGGTTAAATTATGGATCAAAGCTTTGTTGGAGATGGAATAAATCTACACGTTTAAGCCAAAAGTTTAACAATTACAGACTGGATGACACATAAGGAAATGAAACTGTAACTCCGACTTGTCAGTTCCAAGAACAAAGGCCTTTGTCTCCTGGAGGAAAGGAGTTACATTATAAGTACTCTTGGCAACTAGTCCCTTCTTGTATTACAGGTCAGGTACTGGAAGGTGGACACTCATACCTCCAGAGCTACTATTTTACAGTAATTAATTCAGCTACAGATCAGTTTGAAAAATTGGAAAGTTTCCTTATCTGTTCATGAGTCATTTTCATATAGAAGAGAGAAATGGTGTGTGATTATGAAAGTCAGAAGGAGGATAGAAAGCTCAAGAGAAAAAAAATGACCTTGCAATACCATGTGAAAACTTGTGCAAACAGCTAATTCTGTGAGCTTTCAGTAGAATCCAGAAAGAAGGGGCAGAACATGTGATTTATGCCAGCACATAAATGTGGCTCAGCTCTGATGAGATGGTGAAGTTGCTCTTGCAGCTGACTGCTGCTTTTGGCCTTGCCTGAGACATTCAGTTGGAAGTTGGAAGGGGTCTTAAAGATCATCTAATTCCATCCCTCCAGCCTAAGGCAGGGACACCTTACACTATCACAGAACCAGAGAATCAAAGTATCACAGAATCCTTCTTTGCAGACCTGCTAGACCAGCTTTCCCAAGGCCCCATCCAACCTGATCTTTGGGATTCCTTTTTGTGTTTGAGTTTGTCCATGAACTACTTGTTCATCCACACAGGCCTCCTGGTGTCTTTGCCCAATTTCCTCCTTGTTGGTAAGACCTGCTCCAGGGCTCTATCCCACGGCTTTCTACCAAGGAGATCCTTGAAGATGCCAAAGTCTTCTATCCTGAAGCCCAGAGTTTTCTGTGTCTCCTCCTTGTGTGATGTGCTGGCACCTCCTGCATTGCTCAAGACCTGCTGTGTTGTCCTTCCAACACACACCAGGATGCCTGAAATCCCCTGTGAAGACCAGGCCTTGTGAATGTGGGGCTGCTGCCCTGTGTCTGGGGAGGCCCTCAGCCATTCAGTCCTCCTGGCTGGCAGACCCCCATTACAATGTCACCTGTCCCTGCCCACCCTCCCATCCTGATCCATGGGTTCCTTGTGCATCCCCAGGTGCAGCTCTGTGCACTTCAGCTGGTCACTGATATAGGGGGTGTCACCTCCTCCTCATCTCCCTGCCTGTCCTTCCTAGAGCCCAAATTCCTCCTTACTACAATCTTCCATAGTCCAGTCATAGCAGCCATCACATCACATCTCTGTAATTTCAATAAAGTCACAGCCCTGCAGGCCTCTGCACAGCTCTGACTCCTCTTGTTTATTCCCCATGCTCCATGCATGTGATAAAATATTTAATCTGGGCCCCAATGGCACCAACTCATTGGCTGGAGTGGCTGGAGTTCCTTTGTGCTGCCCTCCCGGTGCTCTCCCACTGACTTTTGATCCCTTTCCAGGTTCTGGGCACCCCTTGCTGGCCCATGTGTCAAGGAATGGACATGTGGGAGGAATGGAAAGGACTGAGATTCCCCTCCCTAACTGTGCTTTAAATAACAAAATAAAACCCAGAGGTCTTGGCACGACTCTTAAGGCACCAATACTGAGCAAACATAATGAGAATTATGGTCTTAAAACCTACAACTAATAATTTGTTAGAATTTTGAGCTATTTTTTGTTTTTACTAATTAACATTTTATTTTTCAAGACAAAATATTTAATCAGATTATATTTATTAGATGTTTTCTAGTGAACTTGCCTTTTTCTTATAGAAAAGGTTAACTGTTGGAAAGATTAATTTCTTCTTTTCTAGAAAAAATATTATAATTAATTTCTACGCGAAACAGATGGACAGCCCTACCCAAAAAATAGAGGTATTTATGGAAATATCACTGAACTAATTGATGTTTAATTGCATAAAATGAAGCACATAAGATGCTTTTTTGGTCAACATTTCTGACTCGGATTTACTATGTTAATGATGCTTTATAGTGAGCTATTTTCCTAAGGGAGAACAAAACCTATAACTCTTGGACACAATTTATTTTCTTGATCAATGCAGTTGTATGAAAATGCATTATGTTAGCCTAGTAAATTACACATCCATAGGAAAGTGTAAATCAAGTGTGCTTGGACTTTGTTTCAATAAAGAAATAATGTAAAAAATCCAGATTAATTCAAGATTGTCTTTATTGTATAATTTTAGAGATAATATGCATGTAAAATTATTTATTCATAATTATTTGCCATTCAGTTAAGTTATAGCCCCTGAGGAAAGAGTCAGACAGGAACAATTCATTAATTTCAGTTAATCAACAATAAAACATTCAGAAGGTTCACATGCTTTAATCCCTTCTTTATTAGAGACCATTACCTGATTACTGTGTACAAACCCCTCTTGAAATGTAGGACATTTCACATTTTCCACAACCCCTAAGGCTAGAACCCTTAAAAACAGCCATGAAAGGGAACATATATGCTTTGCAAAATGCTGATGGGACCCATATCAGTCTTCCTTTGATACTTTGTGTAGTTCCCCTGTAGGTATAGAAATCCTACACGTAAAAGCCCCAGAATATAAAGCAACATGGGGCTAATCCATAAATCTATAACTTGAAATTAACTTTACTCCCTTAACTGCTCACCTGGAGTCAAGAAAGACATGGCTTGGAGATATGTCTGATGATTTCACCAAGAGTTTGTGAAGTAGAGATGGAAGAAAACATCTGTGTCTGAAGGTTTTCCTGTATGAAGGAAAATTATGATCATGGCTTCTTTTACCTCCCAGGAAAATGTAGCAGTAAATAAATCTAATTCCTTTACATCCAGCAGAATCATAATAACACCCATCACTACTGAAACAGATGGACAATTGCACCAAATAAATAAAATATTGGTGTAAATATCACTGAGCTAATTGATGTTCATCTGAACCAAAAGAGGGAAAACAAGACACTTCCGTGTTGCCAACAGCTGTGAGTATAACTTACATCATTAATGACTCCTTATACTAATTCATTATCATGGGCCTAAAGATTCTAAAATCTAATTTAATTTCTTGATCAGTGAAATGAATGCAAAGATAGTACACAGGGATTGTTATAGAGTAAATCATATATCTAGAGAAGTAAAATGTAGACCCACTCAAATATTTTTTTCCTCAGAAGGTTTTATTTTTCAACTGTTTTCAGTTATGTAAGAGAAAATATTTTTCTTTAAAGTTTTTTTTTAATTTTTCAGATATTTCCTCTCTAGAGAAAAGTACAAGATTCTACCTATTACCCATCTGTAAAACCTGACAAGTCTGTGAAATTTTTCAGATTTACCTCATTACCACTGAGAATAGGTGTTATTATTTTTGGTGAAAATATGCCATAGCTTCACTGAGTCCACAATTATGAGGACAAATTTCTTGCTTGAAGCTGAATAACAAGTATGTAATATCATATTTCTAGAGATAAAGCACAAACTCTGGATATTTATCCTTGTACCCTGATTTTATAAGTGCGTAAACTCAGTAACTGCTGGGATGAGACCAGTAAAAAAAAATTAAAGGATTCTGTCAGTCTAAATCTGCAAAGCACTTGCAACATCTCCCAGCACAGGAAAACATCCAGGCTCATTAAATAAAAAGTAAACAAGGTGGGATCTAGGAACTGTCCTAATAATTAATTAATATTTCCCATGAGATTTGCTCTAGTACTTGATCCTGAAATTCTGTAAGTACAGTACTTTTGTTTTGAAGATAATTTTTGTTGTTTTTAAACTCATTAGGTTAAGGACTTGAAAAGATGCATATGTCAAATTTTAGCAGCCTGAAGAAAAATCCATCTAGAAAATGTGTAGGGTTTTTCCTCTTAAACACCTCCAGAAATCTAAATTTCTGGGCCCTGTATAACAATTCAAGCTATACTGACTTTACATATTTCAAATGCACACTGACTACTAAATTTCCTTTCACAATCCAAGCATTAGAATTCTTTTCCACTCATTTTTCATAAGGTGTTGGGTTTTTAAAAAAATCAGTGACAGAAACAAAGAGCAGTCGGTGGATGCAGTGCTGACTCAAGGAGTCTGTGATAACTCTCTAACAGATAACACATCTTGCTACACTGCACAGGCACATTCAGACAGATAATGTGCAATTCTAATTCAAAAAGTGTTTGAACATAATGTTTCTGTCTTGCTGCCTGATCTTTCAACTTCTGTTTCTTAGCAGTGTTAATTCTATTATAGCCCATTGATTCTCACAAAATTAGTTTTTCTCAGGCTGTCTTAGAGAACTTTTTAGTCATGAGGTTTTTGGTTTTATATTTTGTGAGGCTTTTTTCCTCTTCCATCCTTACCTGTTCTGTGACTCAGGCTCACCTTTGACGTATTGCAGAAATTTTACAGAAAATATTTTAGTGGAAAATAACTGTGGAACATGATCTGAGAGACCATTTACTGAAGATGCCACAGAAAAAGAATATATGATGCCAGGTGAGATACTTCTATTAGACTTAGGGAATTAATAATTCTACAGTCAAGGCACTGATGAATTCTTGTCTGCAATATTGTGTAACACCCAGATCACTGTGTCATTGGGGAAATGGATAAACTACCTAAGGACAGGAGACTGATGAACCTGAGCATTTCAGAAACAAATGCTGTGAGGAGATGTGATGGCTGAGTACAAATGCATCAGAACTTAAGGACCAGGGAAGGAGATGAGCCAATTAAGCTAAAGTCCAGTGCTAATACTGTAAAAATGCTCACATGAATACTTTGAGGAGGAAATTTTCACTCATCAAAATAGAGTTCTGGAAAAAAAATCCTAAAGTAATTGTAGAACAAAAAAAAATCTGTGTTTTTAAGCAAGTGTTTATTCATTTTGCGCCAAGGAGTAACATCTGGAGTCTCCTTGCACTAGAGGTGAGAGAGAGGGAACAAGAAAATACAAGACACTGAAGTCCAACCACACTCTTTATCAATGCCCTAATCCTTTTTTCACCAAAAGGAACTGCAGCAGCAAAATATTGTGCTCTGTAAGAATCCCACTGACCTCAGTTGCCCACCAGAGTTATGTAAAAAGCCTGTTTCTTACCAGTTCAAGAGTCTGAAGAGTTAAGCTTGAGCACCTTTAGTGCTCAGTTTTAGTGACTTCAATTGCCTCTGACTCAATATGGCAAATACTATGTCCTTTTAGAAATCACATGCTCTCTTCTTGTCCTGAAGGTATTTAATTTCTTCTTCCAAAATCACTGAAAATAATTCATTACTTGAAAAGCTTAGGTAGGAGTTCTTGTTGGGAAGTCTGAGGAAAACTTCTTTACTCTTATTCTGAATGACAGCGAGGGGAAAGTGCTGAAACACTTATTCATGCCTACATGGCTTGGAAAATGCAGATTTTCTAAGCATATTAGTTCAACTAGGGATATTAAAGGTAGTCCAGCATATGACAGAAGAAAAAATTACAAAAAAATAATTGATAAAAGGAATGAAAAATTCCAAGAATGGAGGAGAAATTAAATTCTCTATGGTAAATTTCTTTTGTAGAACGTAAGGATGTGG
The DNA here is from genome assembly GCA_013400775.1 of Chaetops frenatus. Classification (NCBI taxonomy): domain Eukaryota; kingdom Metazoa; phylum Chordata; class Aves; order Passeriformes; family Picathartidae; genus Chaetops; species Chaetops frenatus. Next base: position 29,191 of record VZTR01032784.1, read on the forward strand.
CTGCTGGTTTCATTTTAGGACGAGAAGAAGGGCAAGAGAGCACATTTCATGTTCAAGGAGGAAAAAAATTAGACAAATGTAACACCTATGTTTCCTATATGCTGAAGGCTAATAAAAAAACCCAGACAGTATATTTTTCCAGTGTGCACCCTTTCCTTTCTGCTAACTACAGAAACATTTCAAGCTTTTCACCCTATTTTATTTGTTTTTCAGCATATACTGTCTTTAAAATTAATTTCCATGAATCTGATTATTTCCATTTTGTGCTTCACATAATGAATCACATCTTTGTTTCAAGAGCTCCTCATCTCCTGATCCCCTTTGGGATCAAAAGCATGAAATTTGATACATTAACCATTCCCTCCCATTACATTAATTAGGAATGAAGATCATGGTTTGACAAATTACTTGAACTTTATGAAGCATTTATTGAAATCAGTGCCTTTTAAATTTATACAATTGTAGATCTTAGACAAAAAATAATAAGCACACAGGAAAAGCAGAGAAAGCTAGAAATCAAACAGACATGATGGGAGTGCACATAATTACTCTCAAATTATTGTCTCAAATGGTTTCTGCCTCATAGGCAAAAATGCCAAATGTAAATAACAAAATGCTCCTCTTTTCAACTTGAAAGAGCAGATATAATTTTCTGTGGTTATGAGGGCTTGTTATTGTTTTTATTAGGAGCAGTGTGAAATCCACTGCAGAAGCAGAGAAATATCACTTTGGGACTAAATTTTTGATCAAATTTCTTCTGGGAGATGATTCTTATCAGAATTTGATGCCTCCGTGAATGGAAAAGAAGACACCTCTCCTTCCTCTGCATCTTTAAAGGTTTTAGCTCTTTGTCCTTTCAATTTCTAAATATTTCAGCCCCTCAGTTAAAAGGAGGAGTTTGCAAAAAGCCAAGGACACCATTCTGAGACACAAGAGAACTCACTCTCTCCCTGGCTCTGCTCCTGCCTGTGTCAGGGCAGAGGTGCCCTGGTGCTGGCTCAGGTGTGATATTATGGCATTGAAGTGGAGCTGGATGTCCAAGGGACAAACCCAGCTCCACTCTCATGGCACAGACACTGCTGTGCAGGACTTTGAAAGGGAACAGGATGGAGAAGAGGGGACAGGAGCATGGTGAGGAGAAGGCAGCTCACCTTCTCTCCTCTTCTCTTGGACAGCAGATCCATCTGTTGGATCCAGCAGTTTAGGAGCAATCTCAAGAAGGAAAGTTGTGGTAAATTGCCACTGTCTGCCTGCTCCAGACACACAGTCAAGACCTCAGATTCTGGATCTCCTGGTAATTCCATGATGAGTGAAGTCCATCTAGAAGATGCCCCAGCCCACAGCAGTGCAAATCTCCACACATGAGTTGACTACAGTTGAAATAAATGAGGTTTTGTTGGTTGAAATAGCTTATGGATGAGCTTTAATTCAAAGACAGGAATGGAAGCTTTTCTGGGTCTGAATTTCAGAACATTATTTGGGATTGTGGATAACATACCCAGCTATGAATGATCAGATATGTACCTTCAGTTTTTTCCCTGCTGTGAAAGGGTTTCTGTGCTCTTGGCATTATTTCTAAAGAGAGAGAATAATACCTCCCTTCTGCCAAGGGATTTCTGAAAGCCTGTAAAGATTGTTCATGCTCCCTACAGACTCAGGGGAGAGAAATTTGTCCAAAAGTCCTCTCTGAACTCTTTTGTTCTACAGCTTCTGGAGGGGCATGTTCTCCCTCTCAATACCTCAGAGAGGCAAAGCCCAGGAGCCAAAGCAGACACAAAGAAGTTTAAAAAAAATATGGTGTGCAGCACAAGCCAATCCACTCAGCTGGCTCAGAGAAGTTTTGGCAGAGCAGCTGAACTCTTGAGTGCTCAGTAGTACAAAATATCAAAAAAATATACCCCCTACCTCTCACTTCATATAATTTTCTTTTTGTCTTTGTGTCTTTACCTTTACTATCCTTTTGTTTCCATTCTTTCCTTTGGTAATTTTGTCTTCCTAAATGGCAGTGGTAAGCATATTTATGCAGATCTCTTAGTAGACAAATGTATTCTTATATGTGCTCTAATGTGCTTCCTGTCATGTTGTTCATTATTCCTTCAGACTTTAATAATGTTCTCAGCTTGATATGGTTAAGAATAATGAGGCATTTATTCCTATTCAAGAAGCTAATTAAAAGACTCAGTTTTGTTTCTCTTAGGTGGGTTGATAGCCTAATTATAGATGTAAAATTCACCAAAAAAATCCCCTTTCTATGTTGGGTAGCCCTATATAACTACACCATGTCTCTCCTTCCATTTTCTTCATGACATTGTCTATTACAGTTCCACAGAGAAAGAACAATACAATGAAGTTTGAAACAAAATGCTTCTGCTAACGAGCTGCAAAGTTATGATGAGTAATTACTGTGTGAAAGCTAAAGTGAGCACTATTTGTAGCTGAAACTGAGGTTTCCATTGTATGTCTGAATAGAAAATAGGGTCTTGCTATTGTCTTCACTTGTCACCTCCAACTCAAATCATAAGTAATGGTGCATGAGTGATACACGGCTGTGTGCCCATACTGGGCTTAATTCTTCAAAGTGGAGAAGTCTATGCAAAGCCAGAGACATGCAGGGCTTCTTGGGGTTTTGTCTTTGTTACACTGTATGCCAGGAGTGATTTAGAGCTGCACTGTGGTGCCTTCCCAATAGTTTTCCAGACATATTTTACTTGTGTTGTCTTCTTGTTATAGCTCGCTCTTAAATACCACAAATTGAGAAATAAAGAAGACTTAAAGGAGCTCTCTGAGTCAGCCCATCAGAACCACAGTGCAAACAGAAGTAATGGTAGATCCTCAACTCCATAAACTCCCCAGTCCTGCAGACCTTCAGGGTCCACAAGAAAAGCAGAGGGACCCCTACAGACTAACTCACACTGGAAGCAGAGGCAGAACTGTGTGGAGTACTCCAGCCAGGAGACAGAACAAGACAAAACCTTGGAGAAAGAACCAGCCTCTGCCAGGGGCCCAGCAGGGTTGTGTGGGAGTGACTGTCCTCAGAAATTCTGGAAGGGATCTCCTGGTCTCCTGCAGTAGGATCAGTCTAGGCATCTGCCTGCAGTGCTGCTGCAAACTGAACCCTGGCAAGTGGCTAATTTGAATGGACAGCTGGGTGATACCTTGCTATGTTCAACCATCTTTTATCACGTAGGTTCATGAGAGGATCATAAAGGAGCACTATGTAAGGAGCCCTGTGCTTACATTCTGTGGGAGCTGACTGGAAACAAGGAGGAGGTCAAAAGCATTCAAGTCTGCCCTGAGTGATAGCCCCCTTGTTAAAGAAGTTCAAGACACAGTTGGGGTAGCCCAAAATGACAATTCTACTGAATTTTATTGAAACTTGATGGGATATGGATACCTGCATATCTTGGGAGTCACACCATAGTCTAGCCCAAGGTTTAGATGCCCCTGACTTCACTTACTTGAAGGGGTTTTCTCTTTAAAAAATAAACACTCACAGGCTTTTTCATTTTGCTTTGAGACGATGCCATGCCCACCTATCATGGATAGCAGAGAATCATCTGATGATGGTAACTTTTCCAGCCAGAATTTCCCATCAGTACTTCCTGGAGTAACAGACTGGGGAGCAGTTTTTTCTTCTGTTGAGCATGGCAAAAACATCTGACCATAATGACTACCCACTGATTATTAAGTTTGCACAGGCACTAGGCCCATCTGTCTATTTTAGACATCAGTCCTAATTTCAGACATCCTCTCCTCTCCTCTCCTCTCCTCTCCT
>VZTR01032784.1:33119-60821 GCA_013400775.1 Chaetops frenatus
TGTCGTGTCCTGTCGTGTCCTGTCGTGTCCTCTCCTCTCCTCTCCTCTCCTCTCTCTTCTTGTTTTTTCCTTCTTTTTCAGATATATTAGGCCACAACTTTCAAAGCTTGTAATAAAAATGCTAAGAAAAGATTTAAATACATATTTACAGTAATGCACCAGCACTATTATGTTGGCTCCTTTCCTGGAAAGCTATAGGGGCCTGTGATAACTTTCAGACAGTCAGGAAACCTTAGAGAAGAGAGAGATGAAAAGCCATAGAAATAGGAAGCAAATAGTTTAGCAATGGAGGCAGAAGGAAGGTTTCCTTACCCTTGAAATAATTTAAAGTTGAGTATTAAGAGCCCGATGAGGCAAAGGAATTCAGTGTATATGAAAACAGGCCTCAGGGAAAGAGTGGGACTTGAAGGAAAGGTATTAAAATAAGAACAGTTAGTAGTTTTGAATTGGTGAGTACTTTCTTGTGCTGGCCTTATTTAATAAATAAAAATGATGGGATTAGACTACCAGTGATAGTTTTGAAAATGTCAGGTCTTTTGGACCAAACACAGTGATCCAAGTTACCTAATGAGGGAGAGTTCAAACATATACAACACTAAATAAATCTATACTACTGGGTATAAACAATAATTTTTATTCTAAATTAACGGTTTTTTCAGTCTGTCTATCACATTTGGCTGTATTCTAAAGCCATTATGTGACCGAAGTATATATTAAGTAAACCTAGATATATTGCCCTTAGTGGAAAAATCCACAGCTCAATTTCATGGTCATTTCATAATATATATATTTCAATAGAAACATAATTTCATTGTAGAATCCAAGATTGCTCCTTAAATATGTGTGACCAGTATGACTCAGATTAAATATTTGTCTCCCTTTCTGCTGGAAATCAAATACAAAAATTCTCTGCTAACATTTAGAGAAGCGTCACTGTCTAAATTGGAATGACCAACAATATCAACCTGATGGCTATTTAGCAAAACTTAGAATCACAGAATCATAGAATGTTTTGGATTGGAAGGGACCTTAAAGATCATCTATTTCCAACCCTCTGCTGTGGGCAGAGACACCTTCCACTAGACCAGGTTGCTCAGAGCCCCATCCAGCCTGACCTTGAACATTTCTGTGGATGGGGGATCCACAGCTTCTCTGGGAAGCCTGTACTGCCATCCTCATAGTAAAGAATTTCTTCCTAATCTAAACCTGCCCTCTTTCAGTTTAAAGCCATTTCCCCTTGTCCTGTCACTACATGTCCTTCTCCAGCTCTCTTGTAGCCCCTTCAGGTATTGAAAGGCTGCCATAAGGTCTCCCTGGAGCCTTTTCTTCCCCAGGCTGAACACCCCCAATTCTCTCAGCCTTTGCTTGTAGGAGAGGTGCTCCATCCCTTGCTGCAAGATCCATAAGGACTCTGAACTAAAATCATCAAAGCTTCCAAGGTTTAGACTGTGATTATTGATGAAGCAATATTTACTAATTATATCTTGGGAATGAACATCATTAAAAATTGTGAATGTGTGTGCAGGAACTGAAGGCACATGGGCTCCTTGAAGAAAGCTTGAAGATTCAATTTAGAACTTTTGTTAAAACAGCTATTTGGAACTCATTTTAACAGATGTAAAATATAACAATACTTCCTGTAAAGGCTGGTCTAAGGACGAGCAAACTGTAGTTCCATGATCACATTCTTTGATCTTTCAGCCACTGAAAAGGGATAGCCACTTCAAGGAAGACTCCTTAGGACCTGAAAGCTTCCTGTCCTTGTATATGCTTAGCCCTTGCTGTTGCAAAGACAGATAAAGGTGATTCACTCCATGAAAAGCCTCCTCAGGAAAAGTAGGGCTAATTTCACCAGTTTAATATAGTGTTTAAGTGTTGGGCTTTGCACAGTCAACAAAATAAGCCTTACCTGTTGTTTTCTCCTTAAACTGAGATTTCTCCTTTCAGCCAAGAACTGAATCTGAGCCTCTTTGTTTTCATGGATATCAGATTTCTCATGTAAGGCTGAGACTTATAATAATCCACTGAAATTAAATCTATTAAACCTGTCAGCCCAAGGGCTCTTTGTCCTATAACAACAACTTGAAACCAGCACAGAGCACTGTGCTGCCTGCTCACTTTCTGAATATGAGGTAGCCTTGGAGAAAACAAGGAAACTGCCTGGACACCATGGATGAATGGTGTTAATGGCACTGGGTGCCAGGATCTGCATTCTCTAAGGGCACAAACAGCTCCAGCTGACACTGTACTTAAAGCCTAAAAATAGCCAAATCAAACATTTTGGGTTCTTCTGTGATAGCTGATGCCTGTTGGCACTGGTGCCTTCTCCCTTCTGCCCCTCATGTCCTGAGGAACAAAAAAACATGAGGGAAAGTTTCCCCCATGTCTGGAGGAGGACATTCACTTTTGCACACAGCAGTCTGGTCACAGAGAGATGCTGTGTCTGATTGTCTTCATTATCCAAAGCTGAATGAAAATTTTCATGATCAAAGAAGACTAAAATTATGCCAGCCTAGAGCTGATGCATCAGAGCATTTCAAAGAGTTTCAGTGAAAATTTAGGTTTTTCCTGAAACCCAGCACCTGGCTAATCCACATGGTAAGATTTCCCATAGGATTCCTCTCAAGGTTATCAATACATTTTTTAGTATATTGCCCAACATCCACAGAAAAATCTCAATTTCACTTTAAGTTTCATAGGATGCAGTTACTTGGAATTCACAGTGAATATTTTGAAAACTAATGTATTTTAAATTAAAAGCTCTTGCTTCTTAAGCTATGTGCCTTATAAGATAAGCAATTCATCATGATATCTTCCAAAAGGATTAATGGGAGAAGCCAGCCAGGCAGTAATTTGCCCAGGACAAGTCTGTTTTTCCCTTGACAGTAACTGGTGAGGGACCTGTTGCTGCACATGAACCTGTCATGATATTTTTTCCCTGCCCTGTCCAGTTGAGGAGGGCAGTGACAGAGTGGCTCTGGGGGGCACAGGGCACCAACACACCACAGCCAATTTCCTGAATAAGCAGACAAGCCAACTGTGGGGGCTTCTGCAAGAAATGAACAATGAATATCTCCCTGCACACTTGGCCACAGTGAGTGAGGACATCACGGTGGGTAAACATGTGCAGCACACACTGCTCAGAGACACTCTGGAAAACACTGGAGAATGAGGAGAATGTTTGAGGAGTGTGGAGGGTTGCTTCAAACTCACCACAAAGCACAATGAGAGGAGGTTCTCCAAGTTGTTTGCTCTCCAAAAAAAAGCAATTTTTTAGGAAGCACTTAAGTCTATAGCTTTTATTTACTTTAGGAGTTTCTTTTAGCTACTAAGTATTCTTTATAAATGAGGAAGGTGTATTCTCTAGATAAATTCAGAACAGTAAATATAGTTCAAGTGTACATTATTTCACTGTGGAAGTATAGGCAGCTTTGTGTGCTTTGTTTGCCTTCAGTTTAGATGCCAGTTTTTCATTTTGAGCAGTTTAGAGCCCCGAGGAGACTAAGAGAAAACTTCTCTTTAAAGCAGAGGAGTTTATATGTACTCCTAGGCCATAACTCCCCCTTTTTGTGGACAGATATGATTCAAAAATGTTGATATCTCCTTATGCCTGGAAAAACCATGGCCCTGAGGCCTCACCATAGAGTCTTTGCCATGGAAACACACGCTGTGCCCCCGTCTGTCACCATTGCCATGGGTCAGCCAGCAAGGGTAGCAGGACAGACAGATATACAGCACTCACAGCCAGACTAAGAAAATATATTCCATTACTGCTTGTCCTTCCTTTATTCTTCCTGTCTTTACACTTTTTGTATCGGCAAGCTTGTCTTTGGGGCAAACATTGGCTTTTGTCCTCTTTCTATGTATCCAGGCCAAGTCTGATCCTTATTACTTATGATAGCAGAGCTAATATAATACAAATTACCTCTTTCAGATCCTTTTTTTTTTTTTTGTTTCAGGTTTCAAATGTTCTTTTCTAAACCTGGAAAAAGCTAGCACTACTTCGACTCAATTGTGATTGAAACCTTTATTTTTCATTTCCTTTACCTGACTCTATGTCCTCTAAATTTCAGGTAACCACAATCCCACATAATCCTTAAACTCATTATCTCATATATTTTACAAAGCATGAAACCATCCTCATCCAAGGTCCCACACTCAATTCCGCATATTAGACAAAAATGAATGCCCTGCTTTTGCTTCAATATTTCACCAGTTTGATTTATTGTTCCCAGAAGCTTGTGCATATCCACAGCCATCAACACCTACTCCCCACCCTACCCCCCACCCCTCTCCCTTTTTTCTGTTCTTTTTAAACCCACAATACTTTTTGTGGGTGGTGGGAAGATCATCTTCTCTATGACAATTTCTAGTCATTTAATATTGTTTTCTCAGTTTATCAGGTTCTCCAGCAATAAGAACTAGGAGAAGAAGGGAAGACAGGGGAAAAAGGAAGAAAGAAGCAATGATTAATATAGAATAATAATGCAGACATCTAATGCAAATATAAGGTATATTTCATTGGTTTTCATCAGTTTTGGAAAATAGGTTTTCATCCTCATAAAAAAGCAAAGCATAGTATCAGAGATAAATGCAGCACAACAGCATGGCCAGGCTGATCTCCTCATCACTGAACTACAGATTTTAGAAACCTCCCAAAAGACTGTGTGTTCTTGCATCAATCATGAGGTCATTTTCTCTGTTTATTTCTGAAAATACATCTATAATTACAACTGTCTTTTGAAGAACTGTTACAACAGAGTATATTGCTTCTAATTGCTGGCTAACAATTGTCAAAATAAATGAGCATCAGCAATGTGGCAGCTTGTTGGTTTTTTTTTTTTTTGGTGGTTTTTTTTTTTTTTTTTTTTTTTTTTTTTTTTTTTTTGTTTTGTTTTGTTTTTTTTTGTGTTTACTTCTATGCTTATTAATTTGAGAAAATAAGTAAATTTCAACAACTTGGAGAAACATTGAGGCCTTAATGTGCTTAATTTGTTGATGTTGATCCTGCCCTCAGAGGGCCAGCATATTCCATGCATGACTTCAGATGAATATAGTACTTATTTTCAGGTTTAAGTGGTACATGCTGTTCCTAGGCACCTTACTGGGATCAGAGGTGATTTCCATCTTGCTGAAGTAATTTGACACTCAGTAAATCTTTAGCTAAGTACTCTAGTTTTCGTAAATGAAATTTTTTACGATACAGTGCTGTTGCATGATTACGTATTTTACTGATGCTGAAAGTCAATATATTAATTATTGTCAAGGAAGGCAAGAAATTGGTTTTAGCAGGATCTCATTCAAACTCATGCTAAAAATTGCAATTTCTATTTGACTCTGATTCACTACCTTCTCTACAATTAGTGGCCACTGTCCAAAACACAACAGATGAAGGACCACACTGCAAAACCTAGATCACAAATAGAAGAAGCTGCAGACAAATGAGAAGAAATTATTTGTAAATACTTCTGGATTTTTCCTTTGGCAATTTATAGGAGAGTTAATTTAGAACTCCAGGAAAGCTTCAGCTTAACTTTAATAAGCAGCTATAACTTATATGTAGACAGTCAAGATGGCAATAAAACAGTCATTATTTTCTAATTATAATTGAAAATAACAATTTTATTAGATTGCAACTGGTATATACACATTATGAGTTTAAAGTGTGTAAACAGAAACCTGATCATTTATTTGAGTCAAACAAGGACTATTTTGAAACTAATCACATTAAAGTGAAAGTGTCACTGATAAACCCAATCTCTATTTCACTTTCAATCTACTATATTAACTTTATATTAGTTTAAGATAAATATGTTAGTGTTACTTCAGGGAAGAGGCACAAACATCTGCCAAACTGAATTTCTATAAAATCTGAATCCTGGCACACCAAGATCCATATTCTCAAATATTTCAGCTGCTTCAAAGGTATTTAGGAGCCTGTCCTGTTAATTCAAACAGTGATGGCTGCATACGTTCTATTGGCTGTTGGACCTTTATAATAATTTCAGAAAAACTTAGGTCTTTAGCTGCCCAGATCACTTTGATAACTTTAGGTCTTAATTGTTGTGAGCAATTGAACACAAAAAATAAAATGCATACATGCTATCAGATCTTGAAAGTAACTGATTCACTGAGTGTGCCCAGGCAGAAGTGCACAGGTGCCACATGGAAGAAAGTGAATTTCCTGGCTTTGTAAGGTCAGTGTTAAACCTGACTATTGCACAGAGATGCTGCTGCCAGGGGAAAGCTTTGGGTGTTAAAAGAAACTATGAAGGATTGGAGGTCTGACACAAGGCCAGGAAAATCAGCAGGTGTCTTGCAAAGCCTTTTTAGATCCTGCGATGTTCTTGAGATTCATGATGCACCACTTTGGAATGAATTTCTGGAGCACTATAATATGAATGAGGCATAAAACATCCAATAAAACAAGTGGAAATCTCAGCTTTTCTGGTCATTAAAGCATCAGAGAATTTTCTGAGAGTGTAACCACTCACACATATTGTGCCAGTCTGTTCCCAGCCAGTGGCCAAAGCACGTGTGTGGTGGTGTGGTTTTAAGTTATAGTTATGCAATGGTTTACCCCAGTTTCCCCTGTCTTTGTCCCTTGGTTTCCCCCCAAATGTCAATCCCCTGACCCCGCCTTGTAGGCGGTGATCACCCTTCCCCAGTTGCCTTGTCAATCCTAAACCACTCCCCAAGTTCCCATGTCAATCCCTCTTTGGCCTGTCCGTTTTCTGGAAGCTTCCCCCTTACTCGATGGTTGATTTGTTGATTGAAGTTGTATCCCTCCCCTCAACACCACTATTGGTTTTACCCCTTTGTCTGTTTTCCCCTACTCCACCCTAATCCCACCTCTGTTCTACCCTGATTGGTTTATTGTATGATCCCGCCCCTGAGTTGAGGGCCCCTTATAAGCCCGTGTTTGCAGTTTGAGTCTGTCTGTCTGCTCCGGACCCTTCGCCCCTAATAAAGGTGGTTGGAACCTCGGACTGGCAGACCCTTGTTTTATCTCTCCGCCCTCTCCACCTGCATTCTACAACTAAGCTCCCCTGAGCTGCCTACAGAGACTGGGGTCAGCTGTCTTTGGGTAAGAAGTCCTCTTCACCCCCCGACGCTGTGCCTCCTGAGTCTGGGCACTTGAGCAAAGGGCAGGCGACAGCATCACATGTGTGCAGTACAGATTTGTGTGGGGTACAGTACCTCACACTTAATCATTTTCTGGTCCATGCATGTCTGGGTCAAAACACTTTGTTCCTGTCCTTCAGAGAGTTCTTTATTAAGGTGAGTCAAGACAAGAAGGGTTTGCTAAAATACCAGCTCTGGACATCCTATTGCATGAACGCAGAAGTCCTCAGCTCACTTCTGGTCTGTGAGGAGAGCTTTGCTCAGAAGGTGGTGGTGGTTTGAACTGTGCTGTTTGAGAGAGGTTTTGATCCCAGAGCTTCACTCTGTGGTTCACTGAGTTCTACATCTGAAGCAATCTTACCACAGGTCCCCCTGAGAGACAGGACTGTGTCCCCCAGACCCAGCCTTTGTCCAACACATCTTCACTGTGTTCCCTGGGTTGGCAGCAGATACCCTCGATTCTCTTCCACAGAAACATCCTTTTCTTCTGTCAGGTACCACTTGAAGAGATGTTTTGGCATTACACCAGCCCAAGCCCATCCCAAAGGGTGCCAGCACAGCTTCAGCCATTGCAGCCATGGCTCAGCACGAAAGAAGTTGCATGCCAGGAATTATCAGAAGTTAACAGGAAAGTAAGGCAAAAGGTCAGCACAAGGTTGATAGACCTTCCCAAAACAGACAGAAAATTAAGGAACTGCCAATGGAAGAGGAGTAGTAGTTGAGTGTTTTGATTCAGTGGTGTACAGAGGGACTCTATGATCTTGGAGGTCTTTTCCAACCTTGATGATTTAGTGGTTTTACAAATCTGTGGGTAATGTACAGAAGGAAGTCCTTGGGTGCAATCTGCTCTTTATGCAGCTTCACAATTCAGCCTGGACAAATAATTTGTTGTTTGTTGACTCCGAAGGAATTGCTTGACAGATTGTGCTGCAGATGTCATTGTCTAAGGGATTTTTTTCCCCATTAGTTTTGCTTTTGGGGAAGAAAAAAGAAGTGGCAAACAACATTTATTGTTGGTAGTTAACAGCGTTATTCCTGGAAGAAAAAAGTGTTAAGAAGTTATGAGCTGGATAATAGAACTGTGTACATTTTTAATGCAGTGCTATTTTGTTTCATGGGGTAATAGATCTGCAAATGGGAATAAGAGGGTATTGTAGTCAGAAGCTTTAAAACACATTTAATTGAGAAATACTGAGAATATATTGGTTTTGTAAGCTTTTCTCAGGGGAAAACAGTTATTGTTATTACCAACTTTTCCCAAGGCAGAAAAATTTAGAGAATAAATAAAAATCATAAGAATACCATAAATTTCAAGACATCCACACTGGAATACAATTTTCTCACATTTTAATATACAACCATAGACATACCTGTTGGAAACATGTGGTTATATGGAATTTAAACCAAAATCCCGCTGTATAAAGCACACACAGATTTTCAGCAATGGAGGGCTTCATTCCACTCTTGCTGAAGACAGCTGTAGAGCCACTGTTAACTTTGCTGGAAGTAAAACCAACCATTTTGCTCAAAGCTGGAGCTGCAATTCCAAGGAAACACAACAAAAATCTATTACTTTTTGGATGAAAATATTAATGCCTGGTGATCCAGTAGAGAAAGGTAAACTGACAAACAGAATCAGGCAGAAGATAGAAAAAGACTGAGTGGAAACTTCTCAGAGGTGCTTGAAATAAGAAGTGTGATGAAAACTTTGATCCCTTCCTTGCCTTACCTCTCGCCAGTGATGTGGGACTGCAGGTGGACAAGCAGAGTCTACAGACGAGGAAATGCAGAGTGAACAGAGAAATTTGTCCTCCTGCAGCCTGTGGTAACATCAAGAGAAAGACTCTGAGATAAATGCTGCAGCTTAGAATTAAAAGGGTTTGCTAAACTCTGCCTTTTCTTGCTTCCACTCACCCCCAAAAAGTCCTTATGAAAGCCTAGAATATGTCTGAGTCCTGCAGTCAGGGAGGGCACCAAGTGCTGAGCACCCAACTGCTAATCAATGTGTGCAGCTCCTGCTAGCAGGTCTTTGGAGGTTGAGGTGGAGTCAGTTTGGTTTTCACACCTTTCCTTCCAAGTTCTTGAGAATCAGAGAGACAATTTAAACTCTCCATCGAGTCAGATTAGGAGATTGACTGATTTTTTTTTTTTTTGTATAAATTGTTAGCTTAAAACAAAGTATTTCATGTGCTTCATAAAACTTTCCACAGAGAGTGTATCCCTGTGATTAAATTATTTTAAGAATTAGCTGAATAAATTATATGGCACAGTTTCATATTAAAAACTATTTGTCTTCCAGTTGTAATCACTCTGAGTCAAAACACAGCATAGCTGTAAATTACTTCCACAGGAAAGTACTTAATAAAGCCTGAATTTCAGTATTAATAAATTTCCTCTAAATATATTTAATTAAATTTAAATTTGAAATTTAGTTACAGAAAACTGCAACACATTTTGAAGTCCACATTCTTTTGAAGAAGCATATTGTCATATTTTCCCAAGAAACTCATTGCTAACCAAGGCAAACCATTCCATCAACGTTAAATTATCACAGCTTTGCCTGCAATATAATTGGATCTTCACTTGTTCTAGAAATTTCAAGAATAATTCATATATTGTCCTATCTTTAGGTTAAGGAAGGCTATCATGGTTCATAGTACCTCAAAGATCCATATGACATATATTTGAACCAAACAGTGTGTTCTTGGCTGTAATGACATGGTTGGAGTCACACTTTACAGTGTTTTGCAGCCTGAGCAACAAGCTCTCCTGAATTCATTAATATCTTTTCTCCTACCAAAGGAATTACAGTTGATTCTTGCATACTAAGCAAGCCTGCAACTGTCTAATATTTAAGTACTTTGTTAATCCAACTCTGAGTGCACCTGGACTGAATCACAGTCTCTTTGTGCTGAAAGTCACCTGTCTGTTGCATTTGTGATATTAACAATATTATCTTGTTATCTGTGTTTTCCACTCAGTCTCAGTGAAAATTGTCAACAGTTTTCTCAGCCGAGATTATCAGAGAGTTTTTAACTAAAATATACTTCAGTGATCTTGCCCAGGGTTCTTTCCTCTTTATTATTAAGGTCCCTTCTACATCTTTCCCATCACACCATGAACAAGCCTTAGCTTTGGATTTCCTCAGACATGGTCCTGGACAGCCTGTTCTGTCTGACCCTGCTTGAACAGGGGTTTGGATGATTGCAAGATCCCTTCCAGCCTTGATGATTGTGTGATTCTGTACTAAATAACGTTAGTATTTTTAAAAGTTTCTGTTTCTCAGTGGTATCCCATTCCACAAGTCCATGAAGTTCAGTTTCTCATCATGATATATATCAGCTGATATCTTCACCGGGTTTACATTAATAAACTTGTTACCTGCCTAATTACTCCTACCCTGGTCACACTGCCATGGTAGACAGGGACACCACTGTAACAGCCACAGTGGTACAATTGATTTTACAGGTACAGTCCCACAATTCAATTCTTCCCAGCAGCTGTGATCACCCCCATTCAAAGCTTGGACTCAGCTATGTCTTCAGAAACTGCAAATATGTCTAAATTTGTACTGGAGTGTTTGTCCTAGAGTCCAGCTTTAGGTTTCCTGGCTCAGCAGTGAAAATAAGGTTGCTGCTGAGGCCAGCATAGACCCCAGTAACAGGAATTTGATGTTGTACTGGAAATAATGATGCAGCTGAGCAACCAACTCCATAGCTGAACCAAGTGCTGAATTCCAGTCTCAATAACACCTGGGAAAGCAAAAATATAAATGAATATGGAATATAAAATATTTTAGTTTGTGCATGGGAGAGACTCAATTGACTTTTTACAACCATAGATATAATTTTTGTCAGCATGGGAAAAGACTTCAGAATATTTGATGAGCCTAGGTCTTTTCTGATCATCTAGATGACCTTAATGATGGTAATTGGAGAGAGATCTGAGCCTAAAGATTGATCCCATATGGAGAAAATACTGCAGTGTTTTACAGAAATAAAATAAATGAAGAGAGTATAATCAATACCTGGAAGCACCAGAGATACTTCAGATTTAGTAGCATTGATTAAAACATGATTATTCAATAGCAGGGGAAGCATAACTTTTCAGGAAAAATAAAATATTCTATGTAATATCTGAGAAACAAGACAGGAAAACAAAACTGTTAAAACAAATGTTAGGAAATAGACAGAACTTTTTACAACTGGAGCATAATAAAAGTACAGAAGATGAGAGTGAGGATAAGGAGAGCTGGTTCCTCATCACTGCATACAAATTGCAGTGCTAGTCACTGTCTTTAGGCTGAGAGTCTTGTTCTTGGATAGGGCACAAAGACAGATTATTACACATTCTGGGTTCTGCCCATGAGTCTGATTAACTTAATTACCATGTGTGTTAATTTTTGCTAGATACAGCAAGAGTTAGAACCAGAGTGGTTTTAGCTTACAGATGGCTCCAGTGCTCTTCTGACAGAGATTCATAGGCTGACTATTGGCAAGAGCTTTAATACTGGTTAAGAAGTTACTGAATTGCATGTTTTATAGAAAGTAAGAAGAAGCCCATAACCCTGTTCTCTTTAGTATTCTGGGTTACAGTGTGCAGCATTTCCTTAGTCAGGTCAGGAGTTGTTCAGCTTTCTCTTTGAAGGAATGGTGCATCTATCTTACAAAGGACGGAGAGGCTTTGATTTATCCCTCCTAATACATTACTGGAGTCCACAATCTTTTGCTTCCTCCACTAAGTGAACCAACCTATGGAGTAAGTTGAATCCAGGTCTTCTTCACAGGTTTCTGCATGCACAGGCATTTCTTACAGAAACATGACTATGTACCTCCAGATCCCTAAGCTTGTGTGTACAACCATCCTAGGACACACCAAGCTTGACCCTTGCACAGCAGAGTCCAGAGTGCTGGAAGTGAGAAAGATGTGTTCAAAATGTCCATTTCAGGCCTCTAACTGGCATCAATCTTTTATAGGTGCTTCCTCTTTTTTTTTAATCAACGACATAGAATCATAGAATTGTCACCGTTGGAAAAGATATTCAAGATCATCCAGCCTAACCAGCAACTGAGTGCTACCAGTGTAACTCCTAAAGCACTAAACCACATTACCCAGTGCCAGATCCAGATGCCTCTAAAACCATCCCAGAATGTCCTGATTTGGAAGGGACCTGCAAGAATCTTGAAAGTCCAGATCCTGGCCCTGCACAGGACAGCCCCACGAGTCACACATTGTGCCTGCCAGCATTGTCCAAACTCTTCTTGAACTCTGTCAGGTTTGGGGCTGTGACCACTCCCCTGGGGACCCTGCTCCATGTCCAACCATACTGTGGGTGAAAAACTTTTTCCTGATATACAGCCTAAATATCCCCTAAGCCAGCTTCAGGCCATTCCCTTGGGTTTTTTCACTGACCACCAGAGGGAAGATTGGTACCTGCCCCTCTGTTTCCACTTGTGAGGATGTTGGAGATCACAGTGAAGTCCCTCCTCAGTCTCCTCTTCTCCAGGCTGAACAGACCAAGTGACCTCAGCTACTCCATGTGTGGCTTCCCCTCCAGGCTCTTTCCCATCTTTGTAGCCCTTCAGAAACTAAAAACTCCTCAACTAAGTGGAAATATTACTTAGCAACCATTAAAGCATTGTAGTGTTATTAAGCTTATTCACATACCAAATCTAAAACACAGCACTGTACCTAATACTAGGAAGAAAATTATCTCTATCCCAGCTGAAATCAGAGCACCCTGAAGCTGCATTCTTCCACACAGTCTTTCTGCTCAAGAGGAAATAAAAACACAAGAAGTTGTCCTTTAAATATGAACCACTGGAAATCCTTTACCAAATCTCATTTGCTGACAGTAGTTTGCTACCTTACCAAAAGTAACAAACCTTCCCAGGTGATACTATCATAATATTCTCCTAAGTGCCATGTGTGGTATTATAAAATCACAGATGGATATTTCTTAGTATTTATGTTTTAGAGCTTAGTTGTGAACCTGTCAGATTATTCTGAACTGTTTTTGCAAGGAAAAATAACAATATTTAGCATTTATATAGCACAGCACTGTTCACTTGGATAGTGCTTTCAAGTTATTACCTAATCAATCCTCTCAGTTTCCCTGTGCAGCAAAGATGTATTCCTATGCCCATTAGACAAATGGTCTGCACTATAAGGAAATAATGTACCCTTGAGATCTCTAACCAGCTGAGCCACACGTAAAGTTTGGATAAACACTACAAGTGAAATTCTTTGCTTAAGGCAGTGAGAGTTTTGGGATAGGCATCACAAACCCAGTGATGTCAGGTCACCACACTCATACCCTGTGGTTTTAGTGTGAGAAGAGACAACACCACCTGCACTTCTTACAGGTTTCTGTTATTATAAGTTACATCTATACTGCCAATTGAAATAGGGGGTGTAGCCTGTGAAGTCACATGAGAGGAGCATTTGGGATCCAGAGAGCAAAATCTTGTCAGTGCTTCTGTTTGGGATGGGTCCCTGAAATGTAACAGTGCTGATGAGAGTCCTTGCTGATGTGCAGCAAAACCACACTGGGGATTACGCTGACAAGGAGGAAGTAATGACGTCAAATATGTTTGTGGAACTGTTTTGCCTAATGAGGTGGAAACAGGTTGGCATACAGACTTTTCTCATTCTTTGTTAAAAACAAAGATGGACCAAATACTGGAATCATAGAACCATTGAGTGGTTTAGGTTGGAAGGGACATTAAAGATCATGAAGTTCCAACTCCCCTGCCATGGACAGGGATACCTTTCACTAGCCCAGGTTGCTCAAAACTCCATCCAACCAGGCCAGCCTTGAGCACCTCCAGGGATGGGGCATCACAGCTACTCTGGGCAACCAGTTTCAGTGTCCCACCACTCCCACAGTAAAGGATTTCTTCTTTATATCTAACCTAAACCTACTCTCTTTCATTCTAAAGCCATTCCCCCTCATCCTATCCCTACATGTCCTTGTAAAACAAGCTCCTCTCCAGGTTTCTTGTAGCCCTTTTAGGCAGTGGAACTTCTAAATTTCTAAACTAAAAGGTTTTCTGAGAGCCTTCCCTTCTGAAAAATGAATCCAGTCCAAAACTAAACATCCATGAACTTTCCAATAAAATCCATGTGTTTGGAACCCATTAAACTATTCAGATTTTTTTTTTTTTAATCTGACTTTTGCTTGTGCTCCAGAATTAGGATGTCTGGAGCTACATGTCTAACTTTATTCACTGAAGAAAACTAGAATATAGGTTTTTTAGGAAAATAAAATGTTTTAGAGGATTTCAGTATAAAGGAGCGACTTGGTATCTTTCCTCTTCATATTCTTGCTAAAAGACTTGCAATTACAATTTTGGATGTAAAAAAATATAGTGACTTTTAATGTAAATGACAATAAGGAAATATCCAAACCAGAGGCAAATGCATTCTTTAATTAAGTTCTATGTACCTGAGTTGTCAAAACTGGCTAAGAGCCAGAGAATGGAAGAGGACTTAGACCTCATGTTATATGAGACCAAGAGACAATGACAAATTTCCTCCATTCTCATTTTCCCTAAACCATTTAAATCCCCTGCCAGAGACTTATTAAGGAAAGTTTTAGGTATGTAGTTATTACAGAATCACAGAATGGTTGAGGTTGGAAGGAAACTGGAGGTCATTGATCCAAGCACCCTGCCCAAACAGGGACACCTGTAGCCCACTGCCCAATACCCTGCCCAGACAGCTTTGGAATATCCCCTAGGATGGAGACTCTATAAGCTCTCTGAGCCAGTGCCAGTGCTCCATCACACTTAAAGAGAAAAAGAATTTCCTGATGCCCCATTGGAACATCCTGAGTTTGTTCCCACTGCCCCCTGTGCTGTCACTGGGCCCCAATGTAAAGAGTTTATATCCTCCCTTTTCCATGGCTATTTCAGCCATGATGGTCCAAGGACATGAGCAAAACAAGAATTAGAGGCAGCTATAATTTGTTTTATTAGACCAACTGGTATAGTTGAAAAAAAAGAGAATAACTTTTTGGTAAACAAATCCTCCCAAAGGATTGAAATAGATCTTTGCAGGCAAATACAAAGTTGGCTGTCTGTTATTTGCCCTCAGAGCACTGCAGTTTTACTCCCTGTGGACTGTCTTGGAGACTGACTGAATAAAAGCAAAGCTACAAAGACTGACTTATATGTACAAATCTTGCCACAGTCTCCCTTGAGCAGATGCATGTGGGGCCATTGCTAATGCAGAACAGAAAAAACAGGATGGAAATGTGCCAGGTGTTCAACTCTTATTTTTGAAAAGTGCTCTGCTTCTCATAATGGAAAAGTTTGATGTATTTTCTTGTCCACGGACAATGAGGAAAATCAACAGTCTTCAAATAAAGCTCAGTTTTTGAACATCAGGACTGTGCACCTCTGCTTAACAAAAGCCTTTCTGTCCTGCAACTGGAAGATATAGAATTTGTGTTATGAACTGAAATCTGTGAAGTTATTTCTGCTGGTGTCTTTGTAGAATGACAAAGTTTAGATTCTAGGTTTTTGGCCAGATTATAATCAATTCAGAACAATACCACTGATTTCAATTGAGTTATACTGAATTGTATCAGTGTCAGTGAGAGGATAATGTGACCCAGACTACAAGAGTGTCTTGTCATGAAAGCTAAAACTTGATTAGAAATAATCTTTTAGGAAGAGGAAGTCAAGGTAATTCAGATAAAAATGAGAAATTAAGTTTGTGTGTTTGGCTCTAATAAGGGATTTAATTTTTTCATTTGTTGCTAAAAGATTAATTTAGAAAAGAATCTTTATCATAAGTTATGTAAGATACATTAAGGGTTTTTTTTGTTTGCTTTCTCTAACAATTCAAATAAAGATTAAATTCTGCTATTGTCCTGAATATCATTGGTTCAGTTGGCTTCAGTGATGGTCTTGTTAAGAGAGGAATTTTGTCTCTGTAAATTACTGTACTGAACAGTTGAGCAGTGTGAGTAGGTATTGTTAGAAGGGTTGGTTTTTTTCCCCAGAGGGACAAGAAGATCTTAAAGAAACTTTCCTGTTTTAGAAATTCAGATTTTTCTATTGGATAATTTGGTCTGAGCTAGGACTAAAAAGAATTAAAACTAACCCAGTGGTTAACTTCTAAATTTACAGAGTATGTAAAAAGCTGGCTACATTTTTAAAACATCCAAAAGTACTTGAAGTGTTTTGTTTTCAATTTAACACTATTAATTATTTTACAAAAGGTGAAAAGTTTATTTAAACCTTCTAAATAACTCAGAAAAAAATAAATACCATATTTTTCTGATAAAGGATTCTGCTACAGATGACAAGGTTAAAATACCATTCTTAGTGGATGAAATGAAGAATATTGCTTATTGTAAGGCCTCAGATCTGGTTGTTTGTTAAATTTTACCCTTCTTTTTCTTCAATTCTTTAGCATGTTTCTGGAAGGTATTATAAGCACTGCATAGAATTATGTTCAATTACTTTTTTTTTGTAGTTGTAGGCCTTGTAAAATTAATCTCTTTTTGGAAAACTTTCTATTTCTTAACCTAAATGCCAGCACCAAAAAACAAAGGTGTCTTAGAGAGGCAGGAGTCTCTGCAGTGGTTGAGAGGAGTGAGTGAATGATAAGGCAAGTTTTCCACGTAAAGAGGGATAGGAATAAACATGTGTAGCCCAGAATAATGTAGGAATCTAATACTGAGATAGTGGACACAGAAGCCTTCTAAAAATATCCCTTGAGGAGGCGTACAGGGGCTCTGTTCTTCCTGTGGTGTGGCCCTGGCTCCAAGAATTTCCTGCAGATTAGGTCAAGAAAAGTTTATTCAATCATTTCAGTCCTTGGTTTGACTTCTGGTGTAATATAAGACTTTTGGGGATCCATTTACCTGAAGCCTTAGGAAGATGGTTATGTAATGCCAGTGTCAATGCTTAAGCAGTCTCATCCCATCCTAAGCTTTAGAAGTAACCTATAGCTCTGTCTCTTCTGTTTGCTAAGGAAAATGGTAGGATTAATTTCTCCTCATATTAGCCATTAGTGTCTAGTCTTAGCAGATCATTCAGTGCTCTCTCCAGTCAGAGGAGAGAGAGGGGTTTCTACAGAAAATAGTTGTTTCATTTTTAATTAAGCACCTCTGACTGGGAGACAGGAATAAGCCATCCTTCACATGTGCCTACCAGTCACCAGTGATACAAATGACTGTCTTTGCCAGTGTAATTAATTGTAAATGTCTCAGGTTACAGTGATTTTTCCCACAAAACCCCCATCTTCTTAATACAATGTGCAAAATGTGCAGGACCATAGTCTGTGATAGGACTTGTTCTGTGGCTTTTCAGTCATTTCTTCAAGCACTCCAGGCCATAACATCATGCTCTCTTATAATTCATTACTTTACAAATCTTGTCTTAGCTGCAAATTTTGCAGGTAAATTTCATTGGTTGATCCCTGCCTTCACTTCTCTTCCCCCCCTGCCCTTGTCAAATAACATAGGGCCAATGATTAACTCCTGGGGTACTCAGAGAGGAATATCCTGGATATTTTCCTTTCGAAACCTGTTTTTTTAACTTTCTGTGCTCTGTGTTGAATACCTAGTATGTCCTTCTTGTATTCTTACCAAATAAACTTATTTGGATAAAACAATATGTGGTACTCATCCAAATGGTACAAAGAAATCTAGTCACACCAGCTACTTTTATGAGTCATACCAATAATTTATTGTTAAATAAGAAAAAAGAAGAGGATGAGATTTGTTTCATCAAGCCTGTTTTACAAGAAGTGACAGTAAGTGAGATAGATGAATAGCATCAATAAAGATGGAGAAATAAACAATAGCTTAGTTTATTACTTCTGGCATAATTTAAGTAGGGATTTGCATCTGACCACCTAATCTCTGTCTCTGTGAAATATTGTTATATCATAGGCATTATTATTATATTATACAGATAATGTGGGAATTTCCCTGTTTCTAAAAATGGTTTCAGATAAACTCAGTTATGAAGGTAATTAACTAATTTTTTGAAAACATCATGAGGGCAAGTTACTTCAGTCTACTATTTGGAAGATACTTAATTTGAAGAGCTTATGCTTTGTTTTGATTCTATTACAATCCTATGTTCTTTTTTTATTATTCCACACTTACTACTTTAGATAATGCACACTTCTTCACTATGTGTAGTTTCATCTGTAATTAATTTACAATTCTAATTTCTGTCCATTTTTCTCAAGACAGGCTTTTTAATACCCAGCTATTTTCTTGAACCATATTATCATTGACTCTTTCGCCTCTTCTATCAGTCACTGACAGATTTTAATTTGAAAGTTATATGAGCTGCCCTTTATGTTCTTATTTTCAGTCTCATCTATATTTTTAAGTATTTTAACATTTAGGAGAACTTGCTTTGCTCACTTGTGGGAAAGCATAATTTACTCAGACAGACCCACACAGAAAGGAGAAAAAAACCTTGCATTTTTAATTCCCTGAAACTAAATATTGATTAGACAGTATCAATTAGACAAATGAATTTATATCAGAAGAAATTGGCAGTAAATTTCTAGCTCCAGTTGAAACTAACTTCTAATGATAACTAGCATTTTCCATGAAAACCCTCACAATTTACTAGACGTGACATTTTTAAATTAAAAAAATAGTTTTGTACAAATTTCCTATAGAAATATTTTTTCAAATAACAGTGTTTACACCTCAGCTTATGCTGTGAATTTTCAGCGTTATGTTCACAGGACAAAGACCCACATCATAATTTTTGAAAGGTCTCAGAACTTGAGATGGTGTCAGGGCCCTCTTTTGCAGGTTCACCAGCAGTAGGTTGACCCCGTGGACACTTGTTCACTGTGTGGTCAGAATATCACACAGAGCTCTTATCTTTTTCTGAAATTGTAATAATTAGCCTATTCAACATCTTTAGCCTATTCAGCATCTTTAGCCTATTCAGCATCTTGGATCTCTCAGAATTTCCTCCCTTCTGTACTCTAAATGCCAGTTCTTGCTAAATGAACTTCATCATGCATGGGAATAAAGATTGGCTCTGCTTTTTAGAAAAAGTCCTAAGTTGTCAAAACTGCACATGAAGTCTGAGAATGGGAGTTGCTTGGGCAAGGCTCCACCTGGGAAGCCAATCCACACATATGGAGGAGAGATCACAACCTGAGGATTAACATGATAAAACACTGCTGGAAATTTTCAGCTGGAAAGACAGAATTGCTCTCAACTCAGACAATATATTAGATGACAATTCACATGCAGGGTTAATGGTAATATCTGTGGTGTCACAAGCATGCAGTAATTACAGTTGTGAAGATGAGCTCTGTTGTAGCTGGTACAAGAGCTAATTATGTAGTCCTGCTGGAAATTCCTTCCAAAACACTGGAGCTGAGGTCTCAAACAAGGAACTCTGAAACCATTTTCTGTCTTCCTGTTTAATACTTGTTAACCTCTTTAATCTCTGTACCAACAGGCATCTTACTTTCTAAAGGAAGGAAAGAAGGAAGGAAGGAAGGAAGGAAGATCTAAAAGCAGGATGCCTGAATGGCTGACCACTTTGCTGTCTTAAATCTGGTCTTTATATCCAGGGCCAGTTCTGTTTTTGGGAATGACCATATGTGATTGGGAAAACTCTGAGTCCAAAACCAGCAACTGAGTGAAATATTACCAGAAAATGTTTGCAGGATCATGAGGGTACCCAGATATTACTTTTATAAATTGCCAGTCACTGAAAATTTTTTACTGACAGTTCCTTTTTCTTCCTTTATTTATTTCCCTTTGTCTTTAGAGGATCATTCAAGTGAAACACAGACACAATTCCCTGATGCTAAAACTAGCAAGGACAGAAAAACCCAGACATGATTGTACATAAAAGAGGAATGACTTCATATTTCATATATAATCATAGAATCATGTAATGCTTTGGGTTGGAAGGGACCTTAAATACCATCTGTTTCCAACACCCTGCCATGGGCATGGATGCCACCCACTGTAGGAGCAGATAACCTTCCATGAGATACAAAAAAGCTGTGTCTGCCTTCTGCTCCTTCTTTTTATCCTCCTTTCACACAGTTAAATTTTACAGATCTCTTTGCCTGCACTGATATCAGTAGGCCTTTGGACAGAAAAACTCAGAATTCCAGAGGAGGTAAGGGTCATCAGAAAGCACAGTGCAGCAGCTGATGCATATTTAGGTAGTCTTCAGCCCAACAAAGCCCAGCTAGGGAAGGCCAGCTCCTTCTAGTGGGAAACTCCAGTGTCAGGATGAGAAATCCTGCTGCCAAATGTGGCCTAAAATAGGGATTCATGGTCTTCCCAGTGATGCTTTTGTTTCAGAACTGAAATACCTGTCAGACCTGTCCTATCACAGGTAGGCAGTCCTTCCTCATAGGGGTCCCTGTCAGAGCAAACAGGCAGGGACACTCCTGAGGGAACAGAGCCTGTTCCTGACTCTCCCCAGTGCAGTGACACAAAGTACAGCACTGGAAATCCAGCAGGAGGCAGGGACCACTGGGATAAAACCAGTAGGAAGAAAAGTTTGGCAGAAAGAAACCACTAAGAAGCAAAGGGTGGCAAACAGAAACTGATAAGGAAATAAGGACAGAAAGAATCCCTTGTGGACAAGACCCCAACCTCCTGTGCCCCTTTATCTCACCAAAGGGATTAGGACAGACCAAGTGTAACCTGTGATGAAAATAAGGTATTTTGAGACTGGGAATAGGCAGAATATGGTGGTTTGGACTTAAAATGAATTTGGAAGAAGAGGACAAATTACGTTTGCTGAAGTGGTTTTTTTGTTTGTTTGCTTTTTTAATATTGATTTTTTTTTACTCCATGCATGAATGAGTGATAAGAAATTGTTATTAATTTGCAAGTAATTAAATTAATTGTCTGAGTTATTACAGTTTTGTCTGCAAGAAAGTCACTATATGGTAATTTTTATAATCTTCTTAGTGTCTTGTCTTCTAAGAAGCATTGCATTACTGCCTAGAAGGTCCCAGCACTACATGGGAAGCACAGGGACATTGGCTGCCTTGGTTAGCCCCCTCAGTGCAGTGTGGAACTACAGCTGGTAGCAGTGTCACACCCTGAAATCAGCCTGCTTAGCCAAGAGAGCAGTGTGGTCACAAGAGATCCATAAATTGACACTGAAAACAGGAGGTGGGCAGAGTAAGAATTTCCTCTCAAGTCAATTTACTTTCTGAGCTAAAACTAAACTTTGCAAATACAAAGTCAGTAAATACTACCTGAGGAATCATTTGACTCTTGAGTGCTGAACTCTGTGACAAATGAAGGCAGGAAATATTGAGATAAATTTACATTTGCACTTATACTCTAGCACATCCACATACCTCGAACAAAGAGGGAAATTCAGGGCAGATAGAATGCTCATGAAAACTTTTCTATGACCCTTTCTTTATATACTACCTGGCATATTATTTACTGGGACACAGTCTCTCACTGCCTCCCCTCTGGAGCTTCCCTCACAACAGGGTTGCACTGAAGCCCACCCTCCACAACCAGAGCAAGCAGCTGGCCACAGTCAGTCGTGACCCTGCTGCTGCTCTTCAGGAATCATTCTCCCTGGTTGCAAGTCTCCTGTACTGAACTCTGCTCCTACCAGCAAACTTGGTGCAATAAATTCTGCCAAACCTCTTTGTAATCTGCTAAACTCCTTCTTGTAGGTCCCAACTACAAGTCTGATTTTGACAGTAATCTCAAGGTGATCTCTGATGATAAATTCAGGTGTAGTCCCTAGAGTTTTTCCTGAACAAAACAAGGACAGTGATTCTGATTGCATTCTTACCATTAACTTATACTTCTGTTCCTAAACACACTGTCCAAGGCAATGTCTTTCTTGCTCACGTTGTGCTACCACATCTGGATAACAATATCATCAGGAGAGGAAGTTAGGCAGAGTTTCTTTGAACTAGGCTTGGGTTTCTTTGAATAAAGGGAAATTAATTTCTGGATTTAAAACCAGGCTGGATACACACAACAGCAAAATCACCCCCGAAAGTCATAAGAGCAAAATTTTCTTTATAGGATTGTCAACACTCTGACTCAAACATCATTTGGAAGTCAAGAGATTCAGCCACCTCCTCTGTGTGCTCCCTTCCAGCAATGGGAAAAGCATCCAGATCCCTGCTGGGTGCAGAAGAGGGTCAGATGCAATCACAGTTGGAACAATACCATGTTTACAGTTTTGCTTCAAGCTGTGTTGGTCAAGCTCAATGCTGCCTCACATGGAGCTGTGAACACACAATCTGGCTCACAATATTCCCTTTTTACCATGCAAGATCTTTCCCTTTACCACCCTCACCCCCCTCCAAACAAACAGCTCATTTCTGGTTACCATTTTCCCATCAGCACTAGTTCTGCTGGTTTTACAGCCTTATTTGGTGTTTATGCTGAAGTTTCCCTGATAACTTCTGACTTTGACAGCGATTTTGTCAAGCAATTGCCAATCCTGTTATCTGTAATGTCCTGCCATTTCTCACTTTGCTGTCTTGTTAGTGGCACCACGGGTCAGTGTTGGCCATCTGCATGCACACTGCTTCCCTTTGCAACCCTGCAGCTCCTCGTGTCTTTATCTTGTCAGAGGCACCACACCTCTGAGTGAGCCATCTGTGCATACATCTTAACACATACCTGCCTCTGCCATCTGCTGCTGTATTAATAGGCAGAGGTAAATATAATATACAGCTGGCAGAAAAAAATAGGCACTTCTTTTGTAAAGGAGATAAAACTGAAAAAATTATGGCCATTGTATTGAGGAGCCCAGAACTGGACACAGCACTCCAGAAATGGCCTCATTAGGGCTGAGGGAGGGGGAGGATCAGCTGGCTCAACCTGCTGGCCACACTCTCTCCCATGCACCCCAGGGTACCTTTGGCTTTCCTGGCCATGAGGACACTGCCAACTTGTCACACCCCAAGACTCCCAGGTCCTTCTTTGCAGAGCTCCTCTCCAGTAGATCAGACCCCAACCTGTGTTGGTACTTGGGGTTAATCCTCCTCAGGTGCAGGACCCCACACTTGCTCTTGTTGAACCCCATTAATTTTCTCCACACCCAACTCTCCAGCCTGTTGAGGTTCAGCTGAATGAATCCCAACAGATACAGCTCTATTCTACTGGATCCTGATTTACCTTTGCGGCCATGTTAGGGCATCTTATAATGGTGTTTTGCTGAAGTGAAATGACAATGTACCTTGTGTTTCTCACTCAGTTCCAGTCCCAGCTCCCACAACACCCTAAAAACCCAGTCCCAGACCTACAGTGGAACCCAAAAAGAGCCAAAAGGGCAGATTCTATCCAAGTGGGTGTGTTTGGCTCTGTGGAACTGTAGAGACACCATAGCTGGCCTTTCCCATGCAGAAAGGGCAGAGTGATAAGCCCTTCCTAAAAGCTGCTCTCCACAACCCCTACACAGAAGTCCTGCATTAGCACAGTAGCCAGTGCTCTCCTGAAATAAGGCTTCCACCACTTGGCTTTACCAGGCTCTTTCAAAGCACCTGATTTATGCAGGTTTTATTTAACATGTGCCACTAGCAAAACAATGATCTGTTTGTTTTCATGCAGTACATTTTAGTTATAGTTAACTTCCCAGAGACAAATTTAATTAGCGATCAATTCTCTCTCAATTCTGTAGACTTCAAAAAGCTTTTCCCCTCACTGGGGCTGCACAGTAAAGTGCATTGTAATTAGAAGAAAATGTGAGATCACTGCCTTTTCTTATTTAGAGAGAGTAAAAGAAAGGATTAAATTGCTTTCTCCAAGAAAGGAATGAAAAACAACACATTAAATTGTCAAGACTTGCTCAATATTAATGCTTATATGCTTATAGTCATAACTTTCAGCCAAAATTGTTTTAAGGACCAGCCAAGGGGTCAGTAGTAGTTAAGAGGTCAGTCCAGGAGTCAGACAGAGATATGCTGCTGAGGCAGAAGCAGAATACTTGATTCAGTTCCATGGACAAGTCACTATTTATGTCTCACTTCAGTTTTTGTCCTGCAGAAGAGCCCTTGGGGTGCCTTATTTTTGGTGAGGGCATTTATATTACCTTAAGCCACAGGTCTTTGGTCCTGCAGGTTTTTTCTTGCTAGGGAAAATGAAGCTTCTCCAGATAAAAACTCTGAGGAGATGAACATTCCTGTTCCTCTGTCTCCTGTCTCTGCTCTGCACCAGGAGATCCCTCCCAGCTATAGAGATAAGATCCAGGATAATGTTAGGGCACTTCTTATTAAACAGATTATTGCAGCCTCTCTCTGAGGTGGTTGTGCCTAAAGAGACACATTTTCTAGAGAAATGATCCCTCTGTGCCCTTGGGGCAGCACAGTAACTCATTGTTCTTTACACCACACACACCAAAGCTGTGAAGTGCTGTATAGCCCAGCATATAAATATATATATATTTTTTTTTTTTTCCAAGTCTGTGGCTCTGAGCGTTAATGCTCTGATCCTGCAAAGGAGACTGGGTGCACAAGACTTTTTTCCTGGTCTTGGTCAAACTGGCTGATAAAGGCTGCCAAGCTGTGCTCTGCCAGTAAAACCTCTGTGCACTGCATGAAACTTTGCCTAGGGAAATGCCATAAACCCTTAGCAAGAAATATTTCACTTGTGTGGGGATTGTATGTCAGAGATAATGGGCTTAGTTTGAGGATGGCCTTTTACAGAAAGTTTAATATCATGGACTGGGCTCCTGTGATGGATCTTCTGCCTTTTACGCTTGCAAACATTATCCCCCAGGCTATGCCATCAACTGAGATGCAGAGAATTGTTTCAGGTTGTCTCTGCCTGACAAAGTCATGATTTATTCTTCATTCATTACCTTGATAAGCCTGAAAATAAGCTGCAGACACTCCAGAATATTCTGAGATGCTTCTGGTGTGTATAGTGTCAACCCCTTCTCTTTTTAATAAAGGTGATGTAAATGTTGCCTTGCTCAAATTGGATTTTTATTCAATACATTAGTACAAAGCAGTCTATAGAACTCGTATTTCTGCTAGAGGTTTGTTCAAATAAAAGGAAATACCATTTCTGGTAGTTTTAAGTGGTGCATTTATCAGGAAAAAAAATATCTAGGGATTCTTACCAAACTGTTCAAACAGTATTTTAAGCCTTAAACCAGTGCTTGGCTAGATCTGCTCTTCCAAGAACACACTACCAATCAATTCTTACAGTAATTTAAGACCAAATCCTCCTTACTTTTATTACCATTCTGTATCACTCACCTTTGAGAAAGGCTTGCAGAGTTGAGCTCATTATGGAGTGGACCAGTTGCCTACAAAATCTTGTGCAAGCATTTTCCACAGGAAGCCACTGTCTGATACAGCCTCTTTCCCAGCTGCCCAGACATGCTCACCATCACAGGCTATACCAAAGCTTAGGATGAACCCTTATGCCAGACACAGCTGGGTACAGACCTCTTTTCCATCCATTGGCAGATGTGAATGATGGTGTTCCATTTGCTTCAACTTCAAAACTTCACTGTACTTCAATAAAAATGTCTCACATCACCATTTTATAGACAGGCAGATGAGGTCTGCAGTGTTCAGTCAGTCCTCCTTGTTCACCAGCAGGAGGTTTTTCTTTGACTGGGAAGCTTCAGGGGCTGCCTTTACTCAATTCATGATGAGTATCACCAGAGGTTCCTTAGTCAAGGTACAGAAGCTTTACAATCACAACAGTACCCAGTCCTTGTGGAAGGTGTAACAGGACATAAGAGAAGTTAATTTTTACAGATGATGGCATTGCAACACAAAGCAGGGCAGAGAATTTTATAGAGACACAGCAGAGCAGTCAAAGGGTTCAAATTGCACATTTCCCTTCCCACATAGTCATTTGGACATGCAGAGAGCAGAGTTCCTCTGGGACAGGGTTCACATAAAAAATATTATTTGCAAAAGATGGCCCTGACTAAGTAGCTGACTTCTGTGGGTAGAATTGCAAGGGTAGAGACCCTGGTTCTGAAATAAGCATCTGACTGCTTCCTGAACTGGTTTTTGATGCTTTTTGACTTCTCCAGACTGACTTTGGAGGTGTGAAATTACAAAGGCAGTATGAGTAGTTTTTTACATACAAAAATTCAGTCTTTGGTCTGAGTACAAATGCCCTTCATTTTTACTTTTTTTTTTTTTTTTTTTTTAATCAAGTATTCCTTTCACTGAGCATGTAATATAGTAATTTTCAAAGTTTTATTGTTTGTAGTGAGGTCAGAGAATATTTGTTGCTGTAGAGATATGTGTGGAGTCCTAACATCATGTTTTTCCCCATCACCAAGCCCTGGTGAGCACCCTCCAGTTGCAAATTTGATACCATAATTCCTCAGGACCAGTTAGAAAAAGCTCAACTAAGAGTGCAAAAAGATTAAATGTTTTTTATGTTTGAGTTCTTTGCATAATTGTTTTTCTTTCTTAAAAAACCCCCTCAGACACCATCTTGTTAGCAGCTTTTATTCTCCTCTCCCCAAACTCATGTCATTTACTGCAAAATAAGTTTGTTAATCCCTTGATCTGAAAAGCTGACAGCTCAGGTATTGATTAGCCACTCAACTATGCTGCTGCACAGTGTTTTCAGATTACAGCTCTGTCTCAGTTGCTACAAGTTTGTCTAAAACATTAGTGTTCAGAGTCACAGCATTTCAAAACTGATTTGAAGGGAGGGCAGGGCTGGACAACAATGAATTACACAGCACAGAACACACATGAGGTGTTTTTGTAGAGAAAAGAGAAAAGAGAGGTCAGCCCAACATGTCAAGCATCCAGATAGGAGGCACAATATCTCTTCTTTAGCTGGGGTTCAAATGCTTCACTGTCATTGCTGTGCAATTGAAGCATGAGAATCTTATCCACAGCACAGCTTGGAGACTGAGCTGTAACTAATAACAGCCTGACTGGTCTCACCTCATACTGGAATTTCTGCCAGGCCTCCTCCATCCTTCATACTAATGCTGTGTCCAAGTTCACCACACTAATTTTAATTCAGTCATGTCTGTGAAGGATGTAGCTGTTGCATCCCCAGCAGCAGTCAGTATGTGCAGGAGCCTTGGTTCTGCTGATGGGATACAGAGCTATAAATCTGCAGCCTGGTAGTTTTGCTTGTACCTCTGATATGGGGAGAGGCTGAGAGATCTTGGACTTCTCTTCCAGAGAGGAGAAAACTGTGGGAGAATCTTATCAATATATACAAAATAATATAAATACCTGCTGGAAAGGGATGAAACAAAAAACAAAGAAGAAGTAGCAGTCACACTCCTCTAAACAGTGTCTATTGAGGAGGTCGGAGGAAATGGAAATAAATTAAACATGTGAAATTCCATTTGAAGACAAGAAAACAATTTTTTACCATGCTGATAGTCAGAATCTGAAGTCTCAAATCTTGAAACAAATATGAAACAAACCCAACACTAATCTCAGTTCATGGCCAAGTTAAAGGAAAATTCTACAAGACAGGGAAATGCTAAAGAGAAAAACTCACAAAATAATAAATCAATTATGTACTCAAGACAGCAAAGATAATTGATGTGTACTGCAAGAAGGACAATGACTTATTGTTGTGGTTTTGAGCCCATATGGAGATAAAACACC
>VZTR01032784.1:66336-77676 GCA_013400775.1 Chaetops frenatus
ATTAGAAAAAAAAAAAAAAGGCAGCATTTCTCCTCCTCTGCTGCCTGCAGGACATAGATGGAGCTTCTAGGATTTTGCTGCTTGCTTAGAAGAGAGCAGTTTACATTAGATTTCAGGCATGTCTCAATTTATGCAGTGTGTTTTCATCCTGACTTGCTGTAGCAGTAAGGAGAAGAACATCCATAAGCATATATTCTTCTACAGCACCTTTTCTCCACTGCTCTCCAGATGCTTGAATTCCAACTTAATTTTCTTTACAGCACTGGAAGGCAGCAGGCAGGGATTCAAGGGAGAGGAGAGGGGACAGCCAAAGCAGTTGGTTACTTCCTCCCCCTGGCTTCCATCTCTAATGGAGCAGGAATTCAACTGGCACCCACTGGGATTGCTCAGAGGGGGTGAGGCTGGTCCAGCACTGCCAGTGGTTGGAGAGGGAGGCTGTACCTGCCCTCAAGACTGGGGATGAGGTACCAGAGATGCCCAAATCTTGGCTTCCTCTAAAGCCGTGTAGGCTCGAGAATGGTCCCATGCAAGTACCAAACCTCCAGCCACAATTCTCTCTTGTGTGAGATGGGAAAGGCTCCCGCCTGGCAGGAAACTGAGAGCACCACCACAACGTAGACAAAAGGATGTATCTAGAAAAAATAAGAAAATCCCATAAATTAAATGCAAACCTCTCCTTTAGGAAATTTCTTGGAGTAACGATACTTAAGGAAGTCCAGTTTCCTCCTCTTGTGAAGTGCAATGGTTAAAGAAAAGAGTAAACAAAAGCACTGATAGTATTTTGCCTATTTGTTCCATTTATTTTATTCTCTGGCATATAATTTTGCTCCTTATTCCTTCTTTTCTCATTGTCATGACACATATATATATTCATATATATATATATATATATATATATATTTACATACATTCCAATGCATATGCATGCATATGCATACGAGCTCCTTTTGAGCAGAGACATCAAGCTTAGACATCAAGGTTTGCCCTTGAAGAAGAATAAAAGACAGCAAGCTAATTCAATGGAAGATAATGTTAATTAATAAAAATGTCATTACTTTTGAAATTATTTGACCTTATCTAATGGTAACATATGAAAGTGGACTGAGCAGTTAATTTGGCAGATATAGTAGTAAAGAAAGTCTCTGCTGGAAACAACCGTTCCTTTCCATAGATCGCTTTCTTTAAGTGATGCCAGTGAACTCTGGCAATTTTCACTGGATGTCTTACCACTTTTACTCTTTTCACAGCAGCATTTAGAGGTGCAGTTTAGAGCATGACAACCCTGCTGTATCTCATACAGCCACACAGCAAGAAATCTTGCATAAACAGGAGAAGGTTTTACATCATTAATTTCTTAACAGAATAGAAAAGGCTGGTAATAAACAGGCAGGAAAACTGAGGTTCTTCCTAAAGTCCTAGATTAGGTCATTGGCAGAGGTGACACTGGCTTTAAGGTAGCCATGGAGAAAGGACAAAATTTTGTCCACTGGATCATCCTTTCAGACCTATGTACACCTCCTTCTCTCCCTTGGGATTGCAAAAACCCACTTATTTAATAGTACAGGAAAATAATTTTTTTTACTTTAGTTTTTGGTCAGCCCTGAACTGGTCAGGCTGTTGGACTAGATAGTCATTGGAGGCCTCCTCCTACTGAAAATACTTCTATTGTATTCCATTCCATTCCATTCCATTCCATTCCATTCCATTCCATTCCATTCCATTCCGTTCCATTCTATTCTACTCCACTCTACTCTATTCATAAACAAACTTAGTAGTTGTCATGCCATTACATGTAGAAAAGCCAATATTTCTGTAGGGGAGAGGAATATCTCATCCAACAACACTGATTTAAATATTTTCCCATTTCTGCAATGCTTCAGACTTTGTACTTCAGTTTAATTTAGAAACTAGGGAACCTTTTGCATCATTGTTTCCTTTCATCAAAGCAGCTTCCTGATATTTACTAATTTGTCTCAAACATCTGCCATTAGAAGGCAAGTGTCTCTTCTGCCAGGTCTTTCTCTCTGGCTTTCATGAAAGGGTTTATATTGCTCAAAACTTGCCAGGGCTTTGTCAGTCTGACAGTCTGCCTTCAATTTGTCCAAATGCATCCAGTAAGAGCTGTCACAGCTGTGGAGAGTTAAAATGGATAGCTTGGTAACTTAATGGAGAGCATTGTAGAGTTTCTGCCTATTAGAGAACATGTGGTATTGAGTTTACAGGACCACATTTAGGTAGAAGGAGGGCTACAAGGGTGGCTTCTGTGAGAAGCTGCCTGAAGCTTTCCTCATGGATTGGCTGCTGGGCAAAGCTGAGCCCATCAGCAATGGCAACAGCACTTCTGGAATAATGCATTTAAGAAATGGGGAAAACACCTGCAGAACTGCAGCTGGAGAGAGGAGTGAGAATTTGTGAAAGAAGCCTCTCTGCAGACACCAGGGTCAGCACAGGAGGAGGGGCAGGAGGTTCTCTAGGTGCCAGAGCTGAGATTCTCCTGCAGGCCAGGGTGAGGCAGCGGTGCCCCTGCAGCCCATGGGGTCCCATGGGGGAGCAGAGATCCACCTGCAGCCCCTGCAGGACCCCAGCTGGAGCAGGGAGATGCACAAAGGAGACTGTGACTCCACAGGAAGCCTCTGAATGGCAGATTTCTGGCAGAATCTGTGGACCCATGGAAAGAGGATCCCACAGCAGAACAAGTCTGCTGCCAGGACTTGTGATCCCAAGGGGGACCTACATTGGGTCAGCCTGTCCCTGAAGAACTGTCTCCCATGGGAGGGACCCATGCTGGAGCAGGGGAAGAGTGTGAAGTGTCCTTCCCAAGAGGACAAAGGAGCATCAGAGACAACATGTGATGAACAGACCACAGTTCCCCATCCTACTGCACTGCTGAGGGGGAGATGGGAGAAAATCCAGGAGTGAAACTGAGCCAGAAAGAAGTGAGAGGTGTGGGGAAAAGTGTTTTAAGACTTAGTTTTATCTCTCATTACCCTACTCTGATTTGACTGATAATGAATTAAACTAATTTCCGTGAGCTGAGTCTGTTTTGTTTGTGATGGTAACTGGTGAGTGATCTCTTCCCACCCTTATCTTGACTCCTGAGCCTTTTCATTATATTTTCTCTCCCATGTCCAGGTAAGGAGGGGAGTGACAGAGTGGGCACCTGGTGTCCAGCCAAGGTCAACCCACCACACACGTTATAGTATTTCAGTACACCTCAGTCTGGTGCAGGATTTGCCAGGACAGGCTTGACAAAGCAGAGGAGATACAGGTTTAGAAACACAGTAAATCAAACCATCGTGCAGTAAATTGTGAGGAGGCTGGCATTAGCAGTTAGTCAGCTGCCAGGAATTCATGTGTGGTGTCTGATATGGAGTCAGATCAGTGACAGAAATGTGTGATTGGGTAGCACAGGGTGCACCTGGATTTATTTTTGTGAATGGAAGCATCGGCAAAGGGTGCAATAAAAATGCACTTTGCATACATATTTAACCCTGCCCAGTCCCTGTTGTCAGTCAGTGCAATCACTCCACTGATGGTGTTATTAAAGGGCTATTTTGGTTAAGCTCCACTTTATGTTTGCAGACTTAGCAGAGCAGTGCTGCAGTGGATCTGTCAGCTCCCTGAACACAGGCACTGACAAGCACCTTGAGAGCAGCACGTGTACAAATGCAAACAGAAAAAGTAAAAGCATGAATGTTCTCCATCTGGCTCCAGTCTGGAGCTTTAGGTCTATTAATCATGCTCATATATTTGAAAGCTTTTCTAGCTCGTTCATTGCCTGACCCAGAGGAGGACTGGTTCAGTGCTCAACATTTTATCCCTAGCTCTGCAATCAATTCACAGCACAGTGAGGTAATCTCTTAAGATTAGGCCCAAAAGGATGGAGACTATAAAACTGAATTAGAGACATTCCTCCTTCCAGGATTTGGCTACTAGACTGCAATCCAGAACCTGGGAACAGGTACCTTGTCCCTCCACACAGCATCCTGTGGGGAATGACTGTTGTGTCAATCCAGGACATCTCAATGGAGAGCAAAATGTTGGGGAAAAGGGCACACAGTAACTAGCTCTTGTCTCTCCTCCAAATGTGAATATTTATCCAAGCTATATTCACTCTTTGTTAAATGACTCCAGTCCTTCTTCACCAAATCAGTACCTCTTCTGTCTTTCTAATGAAAATGATGATTTACTATGGAAATTTACAATTAGAGACTATGGAAAGTCTCTAATGTAGTTTTGGTGACATCCCTGAGCACATCACATGGAAGAGCTGGTCCCAGTTTCATAGCTGCATAGAAGAATTCAAAGACACTTTCAAGAATGTAATCTACCTATCTGGGTGTGGGGAGGAGAGAGGTTTCCATTCTTCCTGTTGAAGCTGTTCTCTTTTGCAGGAAAAACCCCAAAGAAGTCATGGTATCATTGTGTTTGGAGATACTGAAAACTCAACTGGACATCGCCGTGAGCAACCTGAACTAACCCTGAAGCTGACACTGCTTTGAGCAAAGAATGAACTAGACAACATCCCAATGTCCCTTCTAGCCTTCTGTAAGTCTATGATTCTAGAATTACATGGAAAATTCTTTAGAGAAGGGAACATGTGAAACTTTCCTTGCATCCTAAAATCTAGGACTCTTACTGTGAAGGACTTCCCTGTCACCTAAAACTGTTCATAAATTTCCTTCCATGTCCACATCTTATGGAATTACCTCTTTTCCTTCTTTCTACCAATTGCTAGGCAGAAGATCCACACACCTACTTGAGAAACAGGATGCTGCAGATGATCTATGTGAATTAGTAAGTTAAGACTTTCAGGGGAAGTGTCTTCTCAGATGCTTCAGGGCAGGTAGACAAGGAGCTGTGTAGTCTGTGTTTCTGGTCAGTCCTGCACAGAATGGAACACAGAAATACAGCAGAGGTATCTGAATGGTGAAAGCAAATAGTGAAGGAGTCTTGCATGGAAGAGGTTTAGATTCATGCACCTAAGTTTCACCTACTCCCCATTGTCTGTGCTTATAGTTTCCTTAGAGACAGCCTCAAAACCAGGTTCCAAATATCATCACTTATGCTACTAAACAAGTTGCCTGAATTTCGTCTGGACTTAGCAGACACATCTGATTTATTTCAACACTAACAGGATCATGACTGAAATAAAATCATACACAGATGAGTGTTTCAATTGCTACTGTTATTAATCCTGCTGTTTAGGTTCATGTTTAACAGGAGGCATATGCAAGGCTCATTTCATATCAAAACAGTGAAGAAGCTTCTCATCTGTCACTGTCACAGACATCTGTGAGGAGCCACCTGCAGCACTTTTCAGGGCAGACAGCATCTGAAGAGTGTGAAAAGTCACTGTGACAAGCAGAGGGACTGAGATACTGATTGTGCAATGTATTTTCCTTGTCAAAATGAAATGAACCTGTCTCAGAGGATCCTATTTCTTCACCTCACACAAGCACAAAATGGGACTCACGAGATGCCACAGTGCATTGGAGGCATGTGGCAGTGAATGATCTCTGCTGTGGAATAGATGTGCCTCCTGCCCTTGACAGGTCAGTGCTGGGCAGCAGAGATGTTTTCTGCCCTCTGTGGTGCACAGAGAGCTCATGCTGAGACCTTTTCAGCCAATATTTGCCTCAGATGCTTTCCAGGATGGAGAAGCACAGATCTTACCCAGTTTTTAAAGTGGGATCATCCTCCCAGCACACTCACTCTCCCAGAAAATTCCTGACCAAGCACAAGTGAGGTACTATTTCCTAGTAGGAAGTCTGCATGATTTTCAAATGAACCTGACTATTCCTGGGGAATAACAAAGGGTCAGATGTGCACCTTTCCTCACAGCTGCCTCAGCTCTAGACAACTGTCCAGGTCTTGTTTCATTTACAACAGCTAGTGAAGCCTCAAAGTTCTACTGGCCTATTGTCAGGAATTAGCCCCAGCTATTTCATTCTGGAGACAATTTACAAGGCAAACCTGTGGATCAATGTCCCAAGTATATCTCATAGCAATTTGAGGTTGGCAAAGATTTCAGCAAAGTCATAGGAAGGCTTTCCTTGGCTTCACTCCATGTCAGCTGAACCATTTCATGCTTAGCTGGCTCCCCTCAGAGACATTTCTTTCATTTCCCTGTCTCTGGTGTGGGATAAGGGAACTACAATCCTGGCTCTGGGGCCTGGCCATT
This sequence comes from Chaetops frenatus, assembly GCA_013400775.1. Classification (NCBI taxonomy): domain Eukaryota; kingdom Metazoa; phylum Chordata; class Aves; order Passeriformes; family Picathartidae; genus Chaetops; species Chaetops frenatus. The sequence continues at coordinate 72,521 of VZTR01032784.1, forward strand.
TACTCTGGTTACTTGTTATTGACACAACCCAGACCATATCCTTTAGAGTAAGACACAGGAAATGGGAGGATATTTAGGTGGAACAATTTCCACCTCTGGATGCCTCATTATAAACTCAAGAGCTGATGGGAAAAAAAAAAAAATCCTGATTTTTTTATTTCTAGGACTCTCAGATATTTAACAAGTTGACCATGGGAAACCATTCCATTCTCTCCAGAAATTATCATTATGGAGCTGTTATAACAATCAAGGATACCTCTACTTCAATCTCACACTGAATTTAATCATCCTTTCCTTTCGAAGCTGAATAGCTTTCTAAGGGATGGTGTTTCTTGAATATTAAACCAATAAATATTTAAAACATTTCCACACATGTATTGCATGAAAAATATACCAGCCTCGTGACAACACTAAAGCATTTTCTAAAAATAAATGTCTAACTTATTTTCTCTCTAATCTCCAAAGTCTATCAGATTCCTCTCAAAACCAAGCAAACATCTGGTAGAGTTGAAAAGATCCTGTAACTTACATTATAAATTACATTTGCCTTTCCAGGCATATCTATATATATTGAGATTGATGTTTCAGCCTCAGAGCTATCAGTCATAAAACTGTGATATTGCTGCTTTTCTCACCAGACTGCTAAACTTCTTAGGACTCTCTCCCCATCACCTACAGTAGTTTATAGAAGACTGGATTTTCCACTTATCTGCAGGAAAATCTCCTCTCCAGATCTTTTCCTGTCCTGCTCTTTGTGCTATTGAGCATCTATTTTGACATGTTTGTCACAGTTCTACTAGAAAGAGGGTGTGTAATATTGCTGTAATATGATAAATACCTTACTGTCACCATTATGGGCTTTAGGGAAGAACAACATTAATTACTATTGTAGCATCTAATCAGTTGTTTATAAAGCTGTAATCTTCATTTAGTACAGTAACTTTGAGACCAGATGACACTGATCATTCTGTGTAAACTATGTTTTGTTTTATCTGCATTTTATTTTTACTTAGTTTCTTTGGTTAGTGAAGTGCCAGAAGTTCACTGGTCTATCTCATTTCCTGAGGGATGTTTCTGCAAAGTAAAATACAAGTTTCATGAGGCAGTTTCACAAGTACAGTACAGCAGAAACACACACAAAAATAGTTAATAAATAAGCTTGCTAAAAATAAATAGCTTTTTCAATTTGAAGAAGACTGATTTCACTTTAAATTTGTATGAAAGTGAAAAATATGCCTGGAATATAATTTTGATGCATTAGAAGTGATGCAGAATATAATCTTCCTCTCTCTCTCTCTCGGATTTTTAAACTCAAGCAAACAGTATATGATTTCTCTTCCATCCTTTCAATTTTGCCATGCATTCCATGTTTCTCCTTAGCTACCTGGAACAAAAGGATGTATCCACTTTATAGATGGTAGGTTTCAAATGGCTACATTTGCAACAAATTTTGAAAGAAACCCACAATGTTGAAAAGCTTTTGGCCTTGCAGTGGGAAGGCTGTTGCAGCTGATGGAAAGGCAGATTTCAGATTGGACTGGCAGCTGCCCTGGGAATGTCACCCCCATGTGTCATCAGGGTAAAAATCAGTCAAACCCCAAATATTCTAGGAGATTTGCATCCATCAAGAGTATTTCTGAATATGCAAGGAAACGACATTTAGGGCCTTAAATCATCAAGAAGGACCTTTACCTCATTCTGATGCAGAGCCATGAGCACTTTAATAATGGTGCCTTTTATGAAGAGAAGCCCTGAGCAGGGGCTATCAAAAATCCAGTGCAGCACCTGTGCAAAACCCATGGAAGTAGGAGAGTGTTCCTTGATAAATAAAATAATTTACCCACTGTGCACTTGAGAAATTTTTGCCTTCAAGGCAAAGGCTTTTTCTTTGGTTTGCAGGTTTTTTTTTAATTTGTTTAAAAATGTCACACACTCAGGAAAAAATGCTTCAGCTGTCACTTGTGGGACTTCAGCTGCAGCTTTCCTCTAGGAAAGGGTGAAGTTCTTTTCATGACATCCAAGCTCAAGAATCCACTGTGGAAATGCAGAAGGTTACAAGGAAGAAAGCAAAGTAATGTTAACCAGAGAAGTGATCAAACAAAGCAATGTCAAAGCACAGGCTGGAGGAGGGATGAATTTTTGTGAAGCAAGAATGCACCATTCCTGCCACAGGGGTTGTTGCTATCCTGGGGAACATCATGGATCTAATTCTTGTCTCATTTTCTTCAAAGTCAGAAGTGTCTGTGCTGAAGTCAAAGCCACAATAGTGTAAGGCTTGGTATAAAAGATCAGAAGTGCTCTCACCTGGCAAAGTTTTGGGCAAATGGATCCAGGACACTTTACCATGTTAAAAAGAGTTACTCTCACCCCAATTTCTCTTTGAGCTGCAGTGCTCTAAATACAAAAATAACTAAACTGGAATGAAAGGCCTTCCCTGGCACTTTGTTACAGTAACTGGCTGAAGAGCATTATCAACCTTTTACATCTTCCTTTGTTTGAATTTCCCCTTATACATTAAAATACCTACATTTGTAGGTAAAAGCAGTACACTTAAAACACAGGCCAGCATTTTCAGTCAGGGCACAGAGGTGCCTGTGGACTAACATTCATGCCTGCAAAGGCAGAGAGCCTTCTCACCTGTTTTTGTGAATTTTGGAAGTTAAAAATGTGCACCAAATACCCAAATATGGCCTCACCTGCAAAAGTTCTAAGATTTCTGTGGAAATAAATATAACATTTTTCAAACCTTTTTGTGGGCATGTGAATGTGAAATCCTTTAAACCTCCTTCAAACTTGTATCCCATGTGAAGATTTCTCCTCTTAGTGAGATATAGACAGCTTCTCACTTTTTGATCACAAATATTGATTCTTTCCTTCCTTTTTCAGACAGACATACTCTGAGGTGGGCTTTGTACTTTTTCTAATGTAAAGATCCTATGCTGCTCACTCTCTCAGCTGACTTTGCAGTGTATCACCTCTCAGAAAGAGTGCTGAGGCTTAATTCCCTTCTCCAAAATACCTATTTGAATACCCACCCTGGCAGCCAAGCAGTCCAATGATGGCTAAAATCAAGTATTTTATTAATGTTTTGCTGAGGATACATTTAAATCCAGAAGCACAGCCAGATCCCTAAACCAACATGCCCTCAAAAATGTGCTTACTGTACCCCAAGATTTATGGGTAGATCTTGGGTACCTGGCTTTAGGCAAAATTCTGCAATTCAGGACCTGAGCTGAGGGATATGAAAGCCCAAGAAAGAGCAATTTAAATTCTCCATGAAGCTGCTTCCACTTTCCCTGGGGTCTGAACACCCTTCTCCTACAGGGTGGGACAGGGTGCCCCTTGTTGTCTGAATGTGAGTTGGAGACTACTTGGCAGTGTGTGTGTCCTTGTCACCTGCAAACAGCTCTCTGACTGCTCCCAGAATGGGCAGGGAGGCAGGGACAGGGCCCTTCTGCAGGGGCTGTGTGCTACCTTTGAGTGCACATGGCACAGCAGCCACTCGAATGTAAAGAGAGCTAAATAAATATCCTAGTCACCTAGCAGCCTTGTGAAACAGCCTAAATCTTGAATTTTGTTGGAAATGAATCATCTGTGAACAATAAGAACACTAAAAGGTAGACCACTGCAAGGACTGGACTGGGAAAGTACAGAGCAAGGTCTCAAATGTTTGTGCTTGTTTTTCAGGGATGTAAAGCTTCAGGCTGAATTGGAGGGGAGCTGGCTGCCTTGGACGTATCGCAAGATAAGGTTTTTAAGAAAACCTTTAACACAAGATACAAAAAGTCACCCATGCTGTGTATCATGGTAAGAAATAGACATTGAGAACTTGTAGACATGTCCTCATTCCAGTCTAAACTCTTTCTAATAGTGCTTCAGTTATTTTTTCTTCACTTTCTGTGCACACCCACCACTTGCAACAAATTCAACCATGAAGTTTGGTTATCTCCTAATTTTAATTATCAGTTTGGTTTCCTGATTCTGGCAGAGATATTTCTGATTTGCAGTGCTAAAGTGCTAATGTGAAGCAATGTTTCTGGTAGGTACCAGTGCTCTGGCAATGTAGATATTCTTTGAACTGTGTTCATCTGCTGCTTACATCTCCTTCAGAGCTGATTGCAAGACAAGTAGTCCATAGGGCTGTTTGACACCCTGTTTTTCTAGTTTTGCCATCCTATTGACTTTGAAAATGTAACCAAAGGCTCTGTGGAATTTCTGTCACTATGGTCTTTCAGGTAATTTCTAATGTGGCAAGACATTGTAAGCCAGGCTTCTTCCCTATGTGCATTCAGATGCTTGAACACATCCTCCCACCTCCTCTGGCTGAGGTTTATTCCCTCTGAGGAGTGACTGCTTAACCCTAGTGAGTGCATCCAGCTCATGACAAAATTGGTAGGTCAGTGCTTCTGCCTATCTGAGGTGGTGTTTTATTGAAATATTCACATTAGCTGCAATACACAGCAGAGATCCACAGACAAAAGAGTAACAACACCAATATAATGAGAGTAGCTCATCTGAGAGTTCCACTGAGAGCCTGACTTTACTATATCCTAAATGAAAAAGCACAGGGCACCACAGCAAACAAAGGCTTATCAGTAGTGCAGCTTTCTCCAGCCTAAATAGATGTCTAAATATAGCCCAGGAGAAGGCAAAACCATAGATGAAAACATCTCCCTTAAGGAGATTTCAGAGACAGATGAGTCTTAGGTTAAAGAGTCAGTTTGACAAGCAGCCTTTGGAGCCAGGCCCAGTCCATCTCCCACACACCCAAATAAAGGCACAGCCCTTTTCCATCATCCCTTCTTAGTGATGGGATCTTCCTGCCCAAATGAGAAGCCCTTTGCCTCATCAGTTATTGAGTGTAGCTTCTCTCCCCTGCCTTTCAGAGGGGGACAGCACCACTGCTGTCCAATTCTGTCAGCAGATCAGGTATTTCACAGAATCTCACCCAGTAGGGTTTCCTGCCAACATAACAGGCAGTTGACATATGCCTTTGTTGGGGTTTGGGTGTTCCTCCCTTTTGTTTCTCTTCACCTGTGGAATTTTTTCCCCCATCAGTTGCTAAGGGACCATAATGGCCGGGTACTTAAGGGGAACAAAAGAAGTGATTGAACTGAGGGAAGCAGGTATTGTGAAGCTGGGAGAGGCTTTTTCTC
>VZTR01032784.1:86520-97774 GCA_013400775.1 Chaetops frenatus
AGGTGTTTATTGTGGAGATGTCGAAGCTCCGGAGCGCCGAGCATGGGCAGGCAGGCTTTGTTACAGGAGGTGGGAGGGGGGAAGAACATCCAATGAAGGGAAAGGGGAGGATTCAGGATAGGGAGATGGGCACAGAACTCAGCCATTGAGGGGTGTTGAGGGGAGGGGAGTCTTTTGAACAGACCAACCCAGGATCTGACTGCCAAGAACTCTCTGGAAGGGGAGGAGGGGGCTGAGGGTGATGGATGTGGGAGAGAGAGGAGTCAGGGATTGACCGAGGGAGGAGAATAGGGACTGACAGGGATGTTTCGGGAAACTGGGAGGGGAGAACCCAGGGAATACCAACCAGGGAGCAATGAAGGGGTAAGGGATAAACCATTATAAACGAGGGAAACCATTACAAAATTTAAGAAATATCAAAAATGTCCTGCAACAGAATCCCCTCCTCGCCTGCTGCCCACGGGGCTTTGAGTGCAACCCAGGATGTTTTTGGTTCCTGGGTTGCCACAGCTCATTGCTGGGTTGTCTTGAGTTTCTCTTCCACCAACACCCCAAATCCTTCTCCTCAATCCTTATTTCTCCTCCCAGCCTGTGTTTATGTTTGGGATTTCCCTGACCCAGGTGCAGGACCTTGCACTTGACCTTGCTGAACTTGATGAGGTTTGCACAGCTCCACCTCTCAAGTCTGTCCAAGTCCCTCTGGATGCCATCCCTTCCCTCCACCCTGTCGACTGCACCACACCCCAAATCTAAACAAAACACCAAAGAAACCAAAGATTACTTGAAATAACACTGTTGTCAAGGCTTGAGTACTCACACTCTCTGTGAGATAAGCCTGGGTTTAAGGTTATTCCCAGGTCTGTGCAAAGCTGAAGGTAGAAGCAAACTCAATTTCCTTTTGAAGGCTGAAGGAGGGAGGTCCTGATCTGCTGCACTGGTGGTGTCTGAGATGGGAGGCATTGGGTGTGTTCACCTGTGGTGTGTCCCGGCTTGAAGGATGTTCAGACTGAAGGAGTTCATTCCCCACACAGGTCAGAAGTGTACCCCAGCCTAAGAAGAAGGAGACAAACTGCAGTATCAAAAATCCATTTTGGTTTATGTTCAATCCCTTTTAAGCCACTTTCTCAACAAACAAGTATTGCTGATTGCCAAGTACTTTCGCACTGGGATTCTTTGCTTCCTCTTTTTTCTTTAATACAAAGGAAAAAAGATTCACTTAGGTAGAATTGTGAAAATATTAAATATTTTTGTTGGAAGGACTTAAGTGTTTAAGATTAATAAAAAAAAAAAGAAGCAATTTGATGCCATATTTAGGATTGTAAAATACAAAAAGTTCTGTTCACGAAAGATTCCTTAGAGGAGTTAGAGAGATGATACTTTTATTTTCTCTATATATATAAAAGGATCATTTACCATAGTCTCTGAGCTTTTCAAATACTCATTTTTTAGTAAAACTCACTGAAAATCATATAACCTTTCCAACTGAATATTCAGATTTCACTAGCTGACATCTGTTGTTAGTAATAGATGCAATAAAACTACCTCTGCCAAGAAAGTCAGACCCTTGTGTTTATTGTAATAAAGCAGAAGGATTTACAATTTGGTGTAAAAAGTTTTTATGGTTCACTATAATTCTTAAATTCAAAGCGTTTCTTAACTTTGAGACAGAAGCAATAAAGATGAAGAGATGACCTCTTACTTCTACTTTTTCCTCAGTCAATTTCAAAGAACATTGCTATGGTGTTTTCAATTTTAGAGATGGTCAGTAATTACACTTTAGAAAGATTTTTCAATGGAAAAAGGTCTTTTGTAAAATCAGAATTTTTCTATGCTCTGTGAGGAAAACAAAAGTGATGCAACCCAACACACCAAAAAAGCCTCTGTAATTTCAGCATTCACACAGAACATAGAATTATGGGAGACCCTTTCAAGCAGTTAACTGGAAGGTTATAGCAATGCCCAGACCTTTGCTCAAATGTTTAGGTAAGATTGATCTCAGAGAGGGCTTGAATCTACACAGTAAATTTTATTTCTACTCAGGTTTGTTTTATTTATATGTATATAAATAGAAAACAAAATATTCCAATTTTCTATTGCTAGCTTAGTTTATTTTTGCAGAAACTTCCTCTGAGGCAATTTAGTTTTTCATGGTTAAAAATAACAGACATCATATAAATCTAAAATTTAGAGAAGTTAAGGCACCACCATCACATGGTTTTATAGAAAGAGACCCTGAAAGAAAACACAGATATGTCTACTCTTTAAGGAGAGGTTATATTAAATTCTTAAAGATCTATTTTAGACTCTGTTTTAGGAAATTATGAAAGGGTGTGTGAGCACAAGCACAGTACAAACAAACACCTTGATGTTCCTGGTTAAAAGCCATCAGCTCAGAGAAGTCAGCTCTCAAAAGACAAAACTGGAGGTCTGAAGCTTTGTGTTTATTCCTGGGGAGGTGGAAGTGTTACTCATTGATGTGGTGGGGTTTGCTGTCTGGAGAACTGTGGAATTGTTGTTTTTCTCAAGTATTACCAGTCCAGACCTGATGGATTGCATGATTCTAAATGTCATTCTGAGCAGTGGAAGTCCATTGTCAAAGGGAAAATATGAGCTCAGGGCTCAGTTCTTGGTCACAGAATATGTTAGTGTTGACTTTGGGGAGAGTTTTCCAGCCCTTTTTATTATTTCTTGCCAACTACATTATTGGATGAGGGCTTAGCCTGAGTATGATCTCTAAAATAAAACCAGAAAATGGACTGAGTTCAAATTGCACTTATTTACATTAGTAAATAGGACAAATATATCTCCTCCTGCTGTCTGAGTTATCTTCTTTATATCGTTAACAACCCTACAGGTTTCTGACAAAGAGCTTTCTTAAAAGCAACCTGGCTGCATCTTTTCTGCCCCTCCCATGAGCACATAAGTGATGAGCAGCTCAGTCCTGGGAGCTGGCTTTTCCTGAGGAGGGAAATGATCCCTCTTAACCTCAGCCTAGCTAGGAACCTGCTAGAAAGCAGCACTTTAGATTGGGATGTCACTGAGAGTGACCAGGTTGGGAAAAGTTATCAGGGGTGTCCTCTCACTGTAGATGCAACTTCACAATCTTCTCTGAAGAAAGATATTTCTGCTACTGAAAGTAGCTGACCATCACAGGAAGGTTAGTCAGGTTCTTTTGGAAAGTAATGCTGCATTCATCCCAAAAGCAGTGCAGTATCAGCAGAAAATCAGGACTCTCTACTGTGATCACAATTAATGTGCTCTCTGCTGCAATCAATTTACATTTAATGATGCATTTAGTGGTAATAAAATTGGGCAGCTACGAAATATCCTTACCATTGTTTTAATTTGATACATTTTAGATGTCATGGAAAGGTGGGGGTCACAGTATCTATCATTTTAGAAAAAAAAAAGTCCAAATAGCTGAGGTAGAAATTCATGAGGAAAGAAGCAGATAATAAGGTTACTGGTAATTGCAAATCCTTTCTCTCTGTACCAATCATAAGAGTGCTGAGTTAAAAAAATAACATTTATAAAGCTGTTCTTATAATTAGAAATGCCCACCTTGTCTCTGTGCAGTAGTATTCCCTCTGAAATTTCCCTGTCACAGGTAAAGCTTTTAGGAAGTCCTAATGACATACAAATAGACCATGCTAAATTAAATTGATTCATACATCATATGAATATTTTCAGCTGCCTCAGGCAAAATCTAATCAGCAAAGAAAATCCAAACATCCAAGAGGTCTTAATCATTGGGGAAGTTATGATACAAGGCTTATCTTTGAGTAAAGAAAACATGACACACCAGTTTCCACTACTAAAAGCTTTTGTTCAGTATGGTTCTCACTGTTACATGGGGCCAAACTGAACCTGATCCAACCTATGAATGTCCCTGCTGCAGGGTTCAGGCAGGAAAGTTTAGACAGGAGAATTTATTTTTATTCCAGTGCATTTGTCCGTTGTCTCCAGGACTTTGATTCAGTGGTCCTTGTCTGGGCATGAAAAGCATTCCTGTCATCCTACATTTTCTTAGGCAGGCAATGAAGATGAGGGCAGTTAGGAAAGAAATGTGGTCATCGAATACTCTGGACATGCAGAGCTGACTCACTTTTCTTTTCCTGCCCTGAAACACCAAAAGACATTAGCTCACTTTTTGGCAAGAGGAAAAGTGAAATGAAGTACTGGGACAGACTGAAAATATGAGCTTGAGCAGGTGCAGGGAGAGTAGGTGCAAATATCTTTCAGCTGCTGAAAATTGGTTCAAACATGGTTTGAAGTGTATTTTTGCATTTTCCATAAAAGTTTGGGGCTTGGAAAAACAGAATGTTTTCAAGGGCCATCAACTCTCAATTGATGAGAAAGAGAACAGTAACAGAACCACAAGCCTGTCCCAATTCTCTTTCACGACTTAACACCATCTCATGTAAAGTGCTGAAGTTGGAAATTTTCTGTTAATTACTTTTGTTTTACAATCTTCCCTTTTGGACCTCTTTAAGACTCCAAGATTCTTGCATTGCTCTTAAGGATTTTCAACTATTTGGAAAAATAGAAAGTGCTGAACTGTTAAAATAAATTCAGATAGCAAAGGTTGTCCGTATTAATCTTATACTTCTGTCTAGAAAATGAGGATGCAGGGAGCAGAACTGTAAACAGCATGTTTTTATACAATAGGAATGAGAGTGAGATATGTTTATGTACACCTTTGTTGTAAAACAGCCAGAAAAGAGAGAATTTCACCTTAGGAAAGCCACAAAGAAACAGGGCTCATTTTATTTCTGCATCAATGAGAAGTGAGAGAGCAGAGTGTTGTGAGTGAGATGGAAACACAATGGGCAGAGTATCTCCTGAATTTCAGCAGAACATGTTGGGTGGAGCTGACATTCCTCCTGCACAGGACAGATTTTCTTTTTATTTATAATTCCCTTTTTATGAGGACATATAGTGGTAGGACAGAGGGGAATGGTTTTAACGGAAAGATGGGAGGTCTGGCTTAGATATTTGGAAGAAATTTTTTTCTCTGAGGTGGATGAGGCACAGATTGCTCAGAGAAGCTGTGGGTGCCCCATCAGCTGCTGGAAGTGTTCAAGGCCAGGTTGGATGGGGCTTTGGGCAACCTGGTCTTGTGAGAAGTGTATTTTCCCATGGCAGGCAGGATAAAATTAGATGGTGTTTAACATCCATTTCAACCCAAACCCTTCTATGATAATCCAAACAAATCCAGTTTCTGTAGAATCTGCTTCATAATGGGCTCTAGCACTGGTTTCCTTATTCCTGGTCTTTGCTAAAGGAACAAAGGAAGGGGGAGAGAGAAGCAAGTCCATCAAGGTCTCTGTAACCAATGCAAGTGCAATCTCTAAATAAAAACAAACAAACAAACAAACAAACAAACAAACAAACAAACAAACAAACAAACAAACAAACAGGTATATTCCCCAGTTTTGTGATTTTCATTGAGGAGACTGCACAAAAGAGTGCTAGGAAAATATAGAAGCCAGAAAAAGAGTTCCATTTGGCCCTAACCCACATCTTCCTATGTTGTTTGTAATGAAGTTGCCTCTCTTCCATGCCTTTGGCAGGCAAAGGAGGGTTTTAATTTCAAGCTCCCAGGAGGCTGTAGGGAGAGATGATTTATATTTACTCAGATCCAGTTGTGGGTTACTAATGTTGACACACTTCTGGATGGCTGGAATTACATAAATGGCACATTCATATCTATTTACAAGTGACTATTTAGAGACCTTATCCTTGCTTCTAAAATCTATCTCCTGCTTCCTGAAAAGATTTTGAAAAGTGTCACGTTGTGCCTTCAAATAAAAAGAGGCACATTTCCTAGAAATACTTCTGTATATGGGATGCCTCAATAGGGTGGGATGCTGCCAAATTTATAAAGTGACTAGATTTTTTTTCTGTGAGAAATTGCTAGCATAAAGAAATCCAGATACCAAGTGGAATAACAGAATTCCACTAAAACATGGTTCAGATGCTTCCCACATAGCTAAGGCAATTTCCCCAGGTGATGTCTCAGGGTAGGAGAGCACGTAGGTAGGATTGACTCTGGAAGGAGAGGAAGGGTTCACCCTAAGGAGACACCTTGCTGTCCCTTCACAGCCCCTGTGCTCTTCCATCTTTCTGGGATAGAGCTCTCTTTTTCCCACTGCTGCCTACTTTCTCATCTCCCAGCACCCTGTTGGTGCTGGCTCTTGTCCAGCATAGAGGGACTTTTAGGGGTACTGCAAGATCAGGATCTCCAGGCTTTTCCTGCTCCTGAAGTAATTAAAGCTACTTTTTTAGTGAATAATCTTTATCATCTCTCCACATCCAGGTCAGCTTCATTGTGCAGTGTCACTTTCAGGAGTTCAATTCATTATAGAATAGAAGGTATATGCTGAAAATCAAGATCTTTTACTTGTTTTTTCCCCAGGCAGAATCCCTGTTCTATGTAATCCAGTGACAAAAGAGAAAATCCTTTGATTATTAGAAGTGTTGGGAACATAATAAAAGACTCATTTCCTTTTATTCCTATCCCTGAATGGGTTGTGAGCAACACTTCAGAAGTGTCCAGCCTATCATGGACATTATCTGACAAAATTAACTATGTCTCTTCCCGCAGTTCATCAGTAGATGGTGGCAAAGAGTTCTTGCTCATCTGTGTTTCAGACCCCAAGAGCTGCACAAAAATGACAATAACCACAGCTGATGGGTAATATTTTGCCATTTGCTGCACTCTGTAACTTCAAATGTTCTCTTCCTATTTGGATGAACCTGTTGGAACATTTATTTGCCTTCTCATGTCTAAAGTTTTATGAAATCACAGAATCATTTGGGGCATCATTTCCTTGTTCCAGATTGCCCTTATCATCTGAAGGCCTCCAGACTTTATTTCTCTGACTGAATCCAGGGAGTTCACCTGTTTTCAGCTGTCTAGGTTCTCCTCTTCTTTCCACTAATTTGTCTTTGCTATTATTTACTCCTCACCTGAGTTATGTAACTATGAGGCATATAGGAGGCATATGAACCATGTGGCAAACCACAACTCTATCACAAGTTACATTACACTATAAACAGAAAATAAAATGAAAATTATTTGTCTGTACAGGAAACCAATAAAAAAAAGGCTATGCAAAGTCTCCTACATGGAAGATCTTAACAGAGAAATAATTATCTCCTGAAATTACAAGCACTGCACTTGAATTCTCAACAGCATCTTGCAGCACAGACTGCTATTTCATTATTACAATTTCATGGTACTCTAAAATCAGTAATCCTAAAACTTTTATTTGGGATTAGAATACAGATTGCATTTTTTCATTGCCAAATTGTATTGCAATTTTGTATCAGCAATGTGCTAATAACTAGACCAAATTAGCATTTTAAGCTTTATTTGTGACAGATCACAGCATGTGTCTGCAGTCTATCCCTTAGCAACACAGCTTGGGAGATACATTAAATTGTGGGTGCCTCTACTGTTGGCAAGAATATCAAGAAAATCTGGTGAAAAAGTATGGGCAAACAATAGTGTTACTCCTAAAACTAAATCTGTTTCCTAGTTCTACCTCCACTCTGAATTGTAAACTGACATCTGTGACAAGAAGAAATAGCAAATGCCAGTTTTATTTTCAGTATGGTGTTATTTTTACTTTTTTTCTCCACCACTTGATAGCCATCAAAGTGTCCTTCCAGTGCAGCAGGGAAGCACAGCTTCCCCAAACACACAAAACCAGTTTGAGAAATGAAAGTCAAAGTAATTTTCTTTCACAGAGTAATATATATACAGTGAGAGTTGATCTGTATTGAAATACCCATCCATGTTAATGGCTCCAAAGTGCTATTCTTAATTATAACATTTAGATTCATTATAAATACTTAAGAGGAAGAGAGAAATGTCACTGTGTACAGCTGATAATTGCAGAAAGCTTGACTGCAGAGAGGAAAGAAAAGATGGTATTTAACTCTATGGGAAACAGGGCAGGAAATAACACAGAAGACCCAATAGAAGAGAGTGATCCAGGCATGCCTTCAGCCATCTGCCACAGTGGAAAACCTCAAAGCAGAGATTCTGGATGGAGGTCTGAAAGGCTTGGCCCTCTCAGTGTGGATGGGCAGCAGACAGTGGCAGACTTTCATGAAAGAAATTGATTATGAATTGAAAAGATCAGTCATACAAGTTCCTTCAATAAAGGTAAAAGGCAATGATTCAAAGCTTAGAAAAGGAAATAATGTATAACTAACTTATTGTCACAAGATTTCAATGGCAGCTTAGAGGAATGCACAAAGAAGCCCAGGTGTTAGTAAGGCAGTACAAGTGTTACCTTGATGGCTGACATGGTGTGCACAATGTGCTTAGTCTTTAATTTTATGACATAGGCTAATTTTTGCACAGGTTCCCTAATTTAGGCATGGAGAAGACGGACCCAGGTAGGGACAGAGCTGTGTTTATTATGAGCAATTCAAAGCATATCTGCTGGGTAGTGTTTGTGGGTTTGGCTTTCTGACCACAAGGATCTGCTTTAGTTCATAACTGAGGTAGAGCAGCAACTCTTGCAAGAAACATTTCATGTTCAAAGTCCTCAGTGTTAGACTCTGTGGGAGCACTGGGGCATGAACACCAACACTGGGACCAGCAGTGTCAGTCAGACTGATTTTGCCCATTAAGAGCCTTCCAATTTCTGCAGAAAAAGACAAGGGGTCTGGCAGGCAGTAAGCTGAACATGAAGGAGTAATGTGTCCTTGCAGCAACAAAAGTGAAAGAGATCTTGAGCCACATTTGCAATCCTATAGCCAGCAGATCAGTGGGAGAAATCATCCCGCTCTACTTGAGATGTTTTACCCAGATTTGATCTCAGTTCAAGTGAAACCTTGAAGTACTGGAGAAGGTCCAGTGAAGGGCCACAGAGATGATTAGATGGTTGAAGAACTTGACACGTGAACAAAGGCTGAAAATTAACTTTGTCAAAAAGAAAAAGGAAATTTAGTTTGCTACACCTAGAGAAGGAAAGGCTCAGGGAGATCTACTCACCATTTTTGACTCCCAAGGAGGCAGCTGTAAAGGAGTGGAGGTGCTCCCTACACAGAGGTGCATGGTGGCAGGACCAGAGGCAGTGGGTAGAAGTTGCTTCAGGGAAATTTTGTCTGAATATAAGAAAAAAATGCTTCACTGCAAGGGCAGTTACATTGGAATACAGTGCCCAGAAAAGAGGGGGAAATATTCAAGACTTGGAATAAGAAGGCTCTGGACAACATAACCTAAAGCACTGCTTGGAAGGTTCATCCATATAATCTCCCCTTTAAAATGAGAGTTTTCTGTTAATCACTTTCTGTCACTTCCTGTGTTGGGAGAGAGCAGCTTCATGCTCATCTTCACCTGTGTTTCATCCTGGAGAGAACTCTACTGCCTGAGAATGCTTTTGAAAAGATCTAGGGAGAGAAGAGACAAGAGGAAAGTGTCATTTATAACCTCCAGTTCCCACCTAATACAATGGACAAGCCTGTGCTAAGGGATTTGTCCTGTCTCTGCTGCCTAAATGTCCTGAAAACTATTCCTTGTCCCTTGCTGTGATCTTCACTGTGGCAGTGGCTGTCAAGTGATAAGCATAACTGTTTCTCCAAATAGAAGAATATGTTGAATCAGGTAAAATAAATATAATTCCAAACCCGTATCTTCCAGCAGCAGCACTACATTGTCTCTTAACATAATGGATTTGTTAGCATTGCTTTGGTTTGAGAAGTGCAACAGGAACAGCTAAGGTGAATTATGAGAGGTTAACAATGAAAAGTAAGCATTGTGTGCTGAGCTGATGACTCATGCAGAGCTCTTCAAGAGATGCACATATTAAAAGCAGCTGGAAAATATCAGACAACATAAAAAAATCCACCATCACTCTCTTAACCCCAGATGCTGTAAATAGACCTGGAAATTTAATGCTGATTCTATTTCGCTTTAGAGGCTGTGGTGGAAAACACAGCACCACAACAGTTACAGTGTGACTTTTGATTTATCTCACTGACAACCACCAGCCCCTTCAGTGCCTCTCTGACAAATAAGCACAGAAGAGAACAGACATGCAAACTGGAATGTAACAGATTTATAGGAAATGGGAAAGAACTCCGTCCGTGTGCCTGGCCATACCCCTGTGCTGGCTGATACACACTTCTCTCTAATGATTTCTGTGCCTGATTTATCAGGCATCCAGGAGGTTTCTGATCTGTCAGCAGCTGCAATCTTAGCTTTAAACACACGCACATGTCCCTGGAAGATGACCCATGAAGCTTATAGGAGAACTGGAGATGAACAAAATGCACATTCCTCATGCTTTTTTGCCTTATGAGTCTTCTCTCCACATCCTACACCATGAATTAGAAAATGGGAAGTTTAATAAGCATTCAATTGACTTGCAAGATAAAATATCAATATATTCTTGCTTAAAATATGTGTCTAAAATGAGAGTTCAAACTTGTGAATAAAAGTCCTGGGAAAATAGACTACTCCAGTTAAGCTTTAAGAAACACCAATTGTCTAGATATGAAATTGTGTATAATTAAAAATAATAAAAATCAGCTTTGAGAACAAATACATTTTATTGATCAGGATTGTATTGTATCCACAACTATGCAATTCTAAAATACAATCCCACATACAGTGTGTAAGGCCCAGTATTAATTCTTTAGTTAGAGAGCAACTACAAACCTGCAGGGCAAGAATCAGTTTCCCCATGTGCAGGTGGGAATGTGAGCAGTTTTTTGAGTCATCCAAAGTCATGGCTGGAATCATCTGAAGAGCCCAAACTGGCTCTCAGGCCCATCCTTGGACCACATGCAGATTTCCTTTGGATGAAGTTTCAGGACTTTCTGAATCCAGGGTGTGTGCAGTTTGTCAGGTTATAAAACCACAGAAGTACATCTTTGAGTTTTCCATTTACATTCAGTAAAAACAATACTTGCATCCCTGAATTAAACAGAGGATGAGAATATGGAATTGGTATTGCCTTGAGTGATTAATAATGTAGATGTTTCCTCCTAGAGCCATCACTGGATACAAATGTCGGTCCATGGCATAAGTGAAATGCATAAGGTTGCTAAAAAAACACAAGAAAAAATATAACAACTCCTCCCCCCACTCCAAGAGTCCTCAAAATTCAGTTCAAGGGTGCCCAAACCCCAACCCATCAAATGTCAGTTAGTATACTCAACTTTCTTTTCCTAGGTATTTGTTATTCTTGCGACTCAATGCACACACTCATCACTTTTTTTTTTTTTTTTT
>VZTR01032784.1:97789-123713 GCA_013400775.1 Chaetops frenatus
TTTCCACAAAGTAAGTAAGTCTTACTTTTCTTTGTAAATTCTAGTAGGTTTCCTTTGGGGATATTCCCCCTGGCATACTATTTATTATTTTCTAGTCTTAAGCAACTTTTGAACCTGCACATATTCCTTTACTCTTGTTTATTTCACTCCCTTCTTAGCTTGTTCCAAAATACTGCAAATTTACCCAAAACCCTCCCAAAGCTGGATCCACATTTTCACATTCAGAGGAGAATCATACACGATGACTATTCCTATACTGACAAATGAAATCATATGGATACAAAGCAGTGTCCTTGAAGTGAAGTGGATCACTCTGCTTTATTTCTACAAAGCTATATCATCCACTTCCCCCCCTCCAAACAGCAAAAGAAATTAAATAGCAAGNAATTAAATAGCAAGAGCTTGGATGAGGAGTCATTATTGAGACTTCTCATTGCACCAAGCTTATTCCCTTGCCATCATCCTGTGCTGCCATCTGTCCTGCATTTGGTGAGTGGACACTTCCACTATAGAATAGGGAAAAACATTTGCTGTAAGATAATAAAGTATTTCCATACATCATATTCACTACCTATGACTAAGGAAGCCCTTTCAGACACTGCAAAAAAAGGGATAAACTTCAGTCAGATGAAAAACTCCACTGAAGTCCATCCATGGGACTGCTAACACACTGGTGAAACAAGGACTCTCCAGGACTTGGCTATTATAACCAAAATTCAGTCCCTATTTACTGGCAGATGTGCTGTCTCAGCTCCTTCCCTTTCTGTTATCCTCAAATGTAAAGAAGACATCTGGGCTTTGGCTATCACATTTTATTTCAGATCTGTTTTTTCTTCTCCTCAACCTATGAACATTAGCCTGCAACTGGCATTCAACAAAAATACTACTTTTTTATGTGTGCAAATACCCATGCCACATAAAGTTAGTCAAAAGAGATTATGGAAGCATGAAATCAGCCAAACTGGCAACCAGGAAACATGAGAACTAAGGACTATATTAGTCAAGTGCATGGGCCAACTTGATCAGACCAGCATGGGGCAGGTAAAGAACACGTGGAGGTGCCAGGAGCTCCTTGCTCAGGGCTTGCCCTGAAGCTCTTACACAGAGGGTGATTCCTCTCTGCCTCCCATGCTGTGGAATTGTTCACCCCCACACAACACAGTTTGGAATGATTTGTGTTACAAGCTTTGCTGGAGGTCCCAAATGAGGCTGGAAATCATTACATCAGTTGTGCATATTAAGACTGGATCTGGCACAGTAGTGAACAGTTTGCTGTGTAAACAGAGTATGTGAAATATATTATTAGGATGAGGTGAGGATGGTGAACTAAAACCACTACATTTATTGATAGATAGGGATAACAGGCACAGAGTTTTGATTTACTGACAGCTGTGTACTGCTCCTGCCTGTTATCCCTTATGCAGAGCCCTGAAACTCAATCGTCCATCTTAATCCACTGCCTTAATCACCATCTGCTCAGAGCAGGGTAGGGCACACTCACCCTCACTTTGTGCAGGTGTAAACCTGCCCATGTTCTAACTGTGTTTGTGTTCAGCTTCAACAAAGCCATTACTTCATTTAAGTCTCACTTCAGGACCAATGACCTAGATTTTCTAGTGTTGGCTGTTAGTTTTCATTCTCATCTGAAGCCTCATTTTCAAATAAAAAGGAAAAAATCATTAGGCACCTTAAAATGTTTTAAGATTTTTTAAACTGAACGTGAAAAAAATAGTAACTCAGCATGACTGAGTATTGCTATTCACTTTGAAAAAATGCAAGCCTGTGGCTCAGCAGCTGATGCTCAGCAGAGCCTGTTAATGAGGCTGGTCAGCATCCCTCAAGACTCCTTTTAATTTTACATAACCTGTCCCTAAAGAAACCTCTGTCATTTCAGACTAAATTGGGAACTTCATAGAGCATAACTATACAGAAGTCTGAAGGCGAAGGCCTCAATGTTCCACCAGGCTCCAGTTCAGCAGCATCCACAGGGGGTCAGTGCTAGGGATTGGCCCAAACTGGACCCATTTACAGCCTCCAGAGCATAGATAGGGTTGGATTTTCATCAAGGCACCCACTTTAGCACGTTGCCAGATCTGCCAAATTCCTGATACAGGTTGGGATGAGACCTGGGCATGCACTGTCTCCTCCACAATGAACAGAGCCATAGTGAGCAGGGGGACAGATCATCCTTACTACTCAACATGATGAAAGAAATATGCAGATTTACAAAAGGCTGACCTTGACAAGCTGTGAAAGCAAATGTAACTTGCACTTAACTTCTTTTGTACATGCAATTCATAGGTGGAATAAGAATTCCTGAAATCTGGGGCGTTCCAGTGCAAGCAGAAGCAGAATCTGCCTGTTCATGTCTGCAGCTGACTGGGTGGTTCTGCTTTCTTTGCACCACAAAATGACTGCATAAATCCACTTTTTCGTGGAAAGCTGAGACACCAAGTTCAGCTGCTACACACTTGCTTGCCAAAGCACAGGCAACCTCCTGCTAAATAATCTTTCCCAGGTAGCAGAATTTTTATGGTTCTTTAATGCTTCATCAGGTGTTAATCATAACGTTTTACTGTCTGAATAACAAGCTTATCTCCCTCAAGAAAGCTTTGGTTCACATCCAAAATTCTGTTCACAGAGTAGACAATATACTTTGATAGCAGTGACCACACTTCACCCTGTGCCCAATGAATTTCCAGACACATGGATAGAATAAGAACATTAGTTGCTACCTGTGATATTACAGAAGTGCCTACAATTTATTTGCCAGGATACTGACACTTAAAAATCAGTAATTCTGGAAAGGAATAGTCTATTTTTCCTCCTTGCTCCTGTGTAAAAATGTAGCTTGATTAAGGTTAAAGGATAGCAGTGGGGTGTGTGCAGGTGAAAATCAGCACCTCACTCATGTGATCAAGAGCTGTACCAAAGCAGAAAGCTCTGTACTCACAGTATTGTGGGCAACTTTGTCTTTTATCTGTTCCATAAAAAAAGGGGACAAAGTCTTTCTCTCTCAGTACATGATGGAATCTGAGCTGATTCTAGCCCAGGCTCTCTGTCAGTATTTTCAAGAGATCTCTTAAGTGATGTAGAAACCAAAATTTCATTTTCAGAGCTGTTTCCTGGACATCTGTCCTCCAAGTGCTTGCTCCTGCTGAAAATGAGATTGAGGCTCCTAAACCACAGGGTTATTCTGAAAGCTTTGCTCCCTCTCCATCGTGCTTGTGCAACACTCATCTGCTAAAGCACCTCTCCCTGAAATATTCCACTCCCAGGTTTTGAGTGGTCACTGGAAGGGCTCTTTTGCACTGTACAAGATCACAATGAGCTATTCTGCCCAGGTGTCTTTAAGGTTATTCTTGTCTTTGTTTTTACTTGTAAAATAAACATAACCTTATAATGGTATGCTTTAGTCAATCCTCTTCAGACAAAAAAACAACCATCCCTTTCATCCTTCCCATGGCAATTTTTAGCCTTTATTTTTTACTGTTTGATCTCAGAATATTTTATGAAGGAAAATATACAGTGAGTACCTAGTCCTGAAATCATTGCAACATGATCTTCATGGACTGGAGTTCAAAGCCTCACTGTTTATACACTCTTTTCACACGTGGATTGTGCTTCAGCAGACAAGTGCAGGTTCCAAGGTGTTCATCTGGTCACTGTGGGGTCTGTGGGGTCCAAGGAGAAATCATGGTAAGGTTTGGAAGATATTGCTACCAAGTACATGGGGTGGCTGCTCAAAGACTGAACCTCCCAGGGCCACAAAGGCAAATCCTGAATGAAGGTCTGCAAGACCCAGAGGGTACTTCAAGGTTTCTGAAAGTAACCCCACACTTGGACTTCTGCCTTATCTATACCAGGGGCATGGCCCTTCCCTGGGACACTGACTGAACAATTGCTATTAATCATTGCCTGCTATATTTTTCCATATGCAATGGTAGAAAAAATCCTTCACCTTGTGGAAGGTGAACGAGAAATGTGATGAGAGCAGAGATAACTCATTGTGACCCTAACTCAGCACCTGCTGAGTTGACTTGCCTTTATGGAAAAGTCATTTGAAGCACAAAGTTGGAGTCCCAGCTGTGCAGATGGAGGTGTGTGGGGTGGTGTGTCACTGCCAAACTCAGAGAGGAGGTTGGAGGGCTCTGGGGCTCAGAAAAACAGTGTCCAGCAGCCTTGGCATTGTGGAGGCACAACAGGCTTCTCTCAAGTCCTTTAGCTGGCATGCAGGACACCACAGGTTGTGATGTACCATGTCCAGGAGCTGCTGCCTTGAGCCAGGTGACACGCTGAGATCATTCTGTTGTTCTACATGGACTTTTAGCAGTAAAGCCTAGAGAAGCAAAGGCTGTCTAGTTTAACCTCAGCTGAATATAATTCACATCTGTTCTGCAGCAACACTCTCTGCTGGCCCTGATACTAGCAGGGTTTTCACCTGGAGAGCTAACCTCACTGCAGTCCTTCAGACATTTTTCAAGTGACTTGCCAGATATCTGATCTCATCCGAGGCATTTTTACAAGGTACACCCTGAAACTGAGCTTGCATCCAGGGCCTCCAGCCAGAGGCTCTTGTGGGCTGTCAGAGCTTGAAGAGAATCTGATCCTGTCACGCAGGCAGGATGAGCCAGGCTACAGGAGACTGAAGAGTCTGTTTATATTGTAACCTCAGTATTTCTTGCCAGGATGATTTCTTTTTTGCTTTCTTCTTATACTGTTCTGACAGAAACTGGGTAGCTGCAGCCCATCAGATTTTACAGTTTTTTTCTTCTTTCAGCCATAGTCACGTATTAAGAAATGTGTGTTTTCATGGATGCCTCCCCTGTTGTTATGCTGACTACCTTCCCATCTGTTTGCAATCTCAAATCATTGCAGTGGCAGCAAAGGCATGGGAACAGCTGCCTTTCGAAATCCACAAAGTCCCATCATTATTCTGCACTTAATTTTGGTTGAAGAGCTTACCTGGCTATGCTACAGGTCACTTCCAAGGGCAAAGCTTTTCAATATCCATATTAAATAAAAAAAGTTGTTTTCTCTTCTTATAACCCTCACCTTCCCTGGCTGCTTTCTCTTCAATTTCTATTACTGCTCATTTGTGCACCTTTGTGAATGCTTGTTTTGTCTGTGCAGTTACAGGAGTTCAACCATGTGGTTCAGTCTTGTAAGGAGACAGGTACTCACACCACCAGCCTTGCAGAAGCTTTCTGACAGAAGAATACAGAAAACTGTAACAGCAGAGATGGCTGTCTTGCCTAGAAGCTGTTGGCCAGAGGTTCAGGTGTTCTTGACCTGGCAAGGAACACATTATAAAAGCTATCTTGTTATTCCAAAGTGTAACAATAAGGGCAGCAAGCATAGAAATCATAATAAAACAAAACAAACAAACACACAACCAAAAAAAAAACCCCAAAGCCAAAAAACACCACACCCTAAAACAACAACAAAAAACCACTTCAAGATATATTTTTCTAGAGATTTGTTGGACATCTTCTATTATTTTTTTTTATTTTATTTTCCTTTTATCTTTTGTTTTTCAATATAATTTATAACAATTTATGAATGGTCAGTAACTTTGTCCTTCATTAACCCGCCTACTGTTTCCTCTCATTTTTGGAAACCTTGCTATATCCTGCAGAAGGAGTTCCACAGATTAACTATGTGCAATATGATGAAAAATACTTTTTGTTTCTTCTCAGTCTCCTTCCCCTCAGTTTAATTGGATGTCTATAGTAATTTTAAAGAGGTTTTAAACTATATATCCCAATAAACTTTTCCATGTCAAAACCAGCTTTTACAGACTTCAGCTGTACTTCCCTTTTTTTTTCTCTGAGTTGTTTCTTGTCTGGACTGAAGCCTTCCAGCTTAGTCTCTCCTGGTAACAGAACCAGTTTCTCACATCAATTGTACCTGAGAGGCTTCTCTGAATCTTTTCAAGCCTTACATAAATCCTGCAGGATGGGAATATCAGAACTGCACAAATCATGTGAAGTATGGGTAAGATATGGATTTACCCAGTAGCATAGTAGTGCTCTTTCCTTCCTCCTCCAGCCCTTTTCTAATAACTGCCCACATTTCACTTGCTTTCTTGACAGCTGAAGTGCAGCAAGCTGGTGTTTTCACTGCACTGTCACAACCCCAAGTTCTCACACATGAATGGTAATGGTCAGTTCAGAATTGGTCATGTTCTACAGGCAAGTGGCATTGATTTTCATCTGATGTGTCATTTCATATTTATCTCCACTGAGCTTCCCCTGCCAGTCACTGAGTTCTGTGAGTGGTACACAAGGGACATGGCACAGGACTCTTCCTTTTCTAACCCAAATATCATAGAATTACTGACAAATTCTTTTAGTTCATTGCTTTTCCCAAACCTTTTAAGAATAAAATTTAGTATGTGTTGAGGGGAGAGACCATGAAGCTGAGAGAATACAAGAAGAATGGTTCAGAGAAGCCCTCACAGCTGTTGCCTCTGAACCAGAAGCTCTCAGCACTCCCCATGGCCTTGGAGTTCTCTGGCCTGTCTGTATTATATTGCAAGGGGAAAAAAACGCCTAAAACTCTCAGCAATTAGAAAATTGACTCCAGGGAAAAAAGACCTCACAGGCATGGTGTCATTGGCCCATGAATGTGCTTAGGGAAGAGGGAGGGAGAAGAGGACACCGTGAGGCTGGTGGTCTTTTCCACCTGGCTGTGGAAAAGACTTGGCCTTCCAGTGTAGTTTTCCAGCATTACCCAAGAAGAGTCATCAATCAGAACCATAATTTGTTTTCCTTGAAGAAAGACCTATTTTGGTAGACGGGAGAGGCTTGCAGTGTCCCCGTGGAGTGTGTGGGCTTGCCCATGAGCTCAGCGTTCTTTAGGAGCATAGGGAGCAGTGGCAGGTGTTTCTGGAAAGACAGTGAGTGCCTGAGGCAAATGGGCGCCGTGGCAGGCCGAGAGCCCTGTCTTGACCCATGGAGCCCCTGTCAGTGGCCATCAGCAGGCAAATCTTTGGAGGATGAAGAGGCCTGGCATGGCATGGCATGTCAGCATGGAGGGCCTGTACTCAGGTGCCATCTCATGGCCTGTGCTGCTGCAGTGGCCTCTGCTCCTCTTTTTCAGCTTCACCATCATCTGAGAAATGCCACTTAGGCCTGGGCCTAAGTGTTCTCAGATTTTATTTTTTTTTCAGTTGTCTAGAGCAGATTCAATTGCTCAGGCTTCCTTCTCCCAAATAAACAGATGCTCAAAGCACATTTTTTTTCTTACAGCATTGCCCTAATGCCTGCAGCTCCCTATGTGCCTGTGAGGTGAGGAAGTACTGTCACTCCCATTTACAGATGGAGGATGGGACAGGAGAGGTTCTGAGCCAAGGGCAGTGGTCAGCTTTCAGGCCAGTGGTAGAGGGAGTCCTCAGATCATTGTCTCCAAAATCCTTAACTACTGAACCACCATTAGGTCATTTTCCCTCTCTCGTGACAATTCCCTTTTACTCATCTTGTGGAAACTCTGAAATAAATCAGTCTGCAGGGTAAATGATTCAGAATCTTTCTCTGATGGTTAATGAAGAGGGGGCAAATTGGCCTTCAGACACTTTGGTATAAAGAACAGTGAGTGCAAAGTGAGAGAAGAGCTTATGAACCAGTCCCACCTTGATCCTGCTCTTTGTTTGCTTCTGTTCCCACATCCAAACCTTCACGCAATTTCCTGACAAGCCCATAGTGTTGGTTCTCTCATAAATCTCAATTCTTGCTGATAAAGATAACTGTAGGAATAATACCACATACACTGAATGTCTAAAAGACAGATACAATATTGAGCTACCAAAAGAAATAAAAAAAAATAGCAATAAATTGCATAATTAGCTACCCTGGGCTTTGAAAAAAACAGTTTCCCAGCAATGTCATACTTGGACACATACAAATAACTGTTCTATCAAAAGAGCATTTTTAAAGCTGCTAAATCAAGCACCCAGAAGTTAAGAAAGTGTAGTTGAGGTTGTCTTACCATGAATTCTTTGTGCAAAGAGTCTGCAGTTACACAGACACATACATATATGGTTTAGTGGTGGTCTTGGCAGCATTGGATTAATAGTTGGAATTGACATCAGAGCTCTTTTCCGGACCTGATTTTTTTATGATTCAATATATGTCAATATGTATATACTATTCTACAACTAGTGTTTACAAGAGAGGTGTCTTGGAGTGTCTGCAGTGAGGAACTTGACATGTCTGGGAAGGGGAATGTGCAGTCTGAAAGAACCAGAACATTGCTGGCCTCATGAACAACAGAAACAGAAAATTCACATCCTTAATACTGGATATGCATTTAACTAATAATTTGTGTTTCAGATTCTTTTGAATGTGGAACCAAAAACTTGTTATAAAAATCTTTGCTCTCCCCCATCATGATATGGACCATAACAGGACGATTAAGCTTCATAAAACAGCCCATATGTGACAAACATGACAAATTTCTAAGCAGCAGGATAGCTGCATTTTTTACACAGCTTCTTCAAAGTACTCTCTCCTAGGGCTGAACTAAGGCTGTTGAGATAACAAAAACACACAATTCTCTTTCTAAATGGTGTTTATTTTAGGTTTAATTATGCCTCTCCATTCTCTTATTTTCAAAACTTTTTTATTAGGTGATAATAACAATCCTGCAATTCTCCCAGAATATCTAGTTATGAAAGTGTTCTCCCAAAACATATTTCTAATCTAATGTAATTTTTCAATGTAGAAACCTTTGTTTTTCATAGTTAAATCTTTACACATGAGCAGTGTGAAAAGACACTTTAGCAAAAAAAAAAACCTCAAGACAAATTTTCTTTTAGTTGCCTAAATAAAAGAAATATTGCCATAAAAATCATCCGAATTCTCAAAGATATGTAATACTGCCTTTGCATTTTGTGAGTTTAGGCTTAACCTTGGAGATACTGGATTTTCAGATTTGCTCAGTCTGAGTCACTCTACTCTGGAAAACTGATGCAGATCTGTTTTCCTTTTAAAACCAGTTCCTATCAATTTTCTCTGACTCCTGCCCAATGTGAAGCTTGTCAAAACAGTAGGCAGAAATACAGACTACTCTCTTTTCCTTCCCCCTGGGATGTCATCTCATTGATATTTCTATCCTCATCCTATTAGTCTCTTCCTCCTTCTCTCCATAGTACCTTTATCTTCTCAGCATCTCTGGAGATTCCCCTTTCTTGGCTTCTTTCCTGAATAGCCTTGTTGAGAAAGGGATTTGGTGTGAAATGTGGGTTTTGTTGTTTTTTTTTTTTTAATGGGATTAATGGCCAAGTTTTGACCTGTTTGTCTGGTTTTGAACATTTCTTCCCTGGAAGAAATTTATTTTCTCATGCAGAATACTCTCACATAAAATGGTGTTTGTTCAAACTGCCAGTCTCTTCTGCTCTCACAGAGAACCAGACAACCTCTGCCCTTAAAAAAGATGTCATTTGCAAAAATGCTGCTGGCTTTCCTCTGCAGAGGAAATATTATGTGGTTGAATAAACCGTTATCATAATAGTTATGTCTCTTTTTATTATACACATTTAGAAAGAGAATAAATTTCCCCAGGAAGTTTAGTTTTCATTTTCTAAAAGATTGTATTCTGAAACTAAAATGTCACAGTTGTCTCTTATACCAATAGCTTTTAAAGTCTGTTTTCATGTGTGCATATTTGTATATATCAGAATCAGAGAATAGCTTGAGTAGGAAGGGATTTTAAAGAACATACAGTTCCAAACCCCCTGCCATGAGCAGGCACATCTTTCACTAGACCAGGCTGCTGAAGGGCCTGTCCAACCAAGAGAATTAATTTTTGTACTCTGAGACCTTTGTGTGAATTGCTGTGAAAGCCTTGAATTTTTCATTTAAGATTGCTATTACAGCTTATTAAAGGAATGTGCAATCTTTGGGTATTTGCAAAGATTTCCACTTTATCTGGTACAGCTTGTGTGAGTTTATGTCATTCTGGGCAACTGGAAGGCAATGTGCAGGTTTTCAGAGTTTTTGGCTTACAGGACTGTGGTGAGAAGACAAAGGAAAATTCTGTTTTTCACAATATTTAACAGGCAGATTAAATATTTCTTCCTTCTCACATGCTGCTTTGTTCATATTTCAAGTTAAATTCCATTTTGCTGAACTATAGTACTAAATTCAGCAGCAGTAGTCAAGAATTTTACTTTGGCTATGTCTAGTCCACAAGTCTCTAGAGGCACAGACATTTATAAAAGCAAATAATTTCTTTGGCCTGTTGCATCTTGATACGTATATTCTGACATATGTGCAGCCCCATTGTAAATCATCTGTTTTCCTTATGCCCAGGTAATTAGTTTTCACCCTAACTGCTGGGGAATACACACAAAATTTTATTGCAATTTCTCTCAAGGAGATCTGGGACTTCAGCAAAAGTCACTTTTCCCTCTCCTTGTGGTGGCATTCCAATGCAGAAACAAGAAATGTAACTGTCCCATTGCACTGACTGTAGGAGACAGTGCACCCCAGAGATGGCAACATCTCAACATCTCTATGGCCCAGAATAAAATTTAGGTTCACTGTTTTTCAGTGAACACATAAAGGTTGTCCTTATTATCTGTCCCCAGGTAAACTAAAATGGGATTTATGTTGCTTAATTTCATCTGTCTAAAAGCAAATTTTGTAATCTAGGTTAATCTGTTCTTGTCCAGACTAAGTTTGAAGTCAATGGGTAACGACCAGCTGAAAGCATAAATTCACTGCAGCTCAAGGCTGGTGCCAGGTAAGAGGGTAATTGGACCCCTCTTTGTAGCTTCTTCTTTGTCATTAACTATGGATGGACCTGGACAACTAATCCACACTTTTGCAAATTCTAGAGGATCAATGAGGGTGTCTGTAACAGCAATCAAAATTTGTATTTGCAGTGTTTGACTTGGAGAGAGCCCCAAGTTTGATCAATAAGTGCAGAAAACCCAAGGTTTTGTGTGTCCTTCCTTTCAAGAAGTTTTAGAGTATTAGTAATAACAGAAAGCTTGTGGAACACTCACAAATTAAGGGTGGTGGAAGGGGAATTTTCATAAATACTCATTTAACATAAGAACATGTATTTATATCACACATTTGAAGTTTCTGCCCTCCTCCCTGCCTAAGGAGAATTTGGTCTAAAACTCTAAATCTGCAAATTCCAGGCAAATTCACTTAGCTTTACAGACCAGATTCCTGAGTCTCTCTGGCTAAGTGGCACAGGGCAAAAATATCCTTTCTCTTTCTCTCCTGCAGTTCAGAGGAATCAATAAGGTCAGGAAGATGCATCAACTTCAAGCACTTGAACAAGTGTTCTGCAAGACTGGGTATAAGCAAAGAAAGAAAACTCAAGGTGCAGGTCTCAGTGAGACAGCAAAAGCGTGAGAGCATGAAATCAGGAGAAACAGGGACTCAGTTTTGCTCTGCCCCAGTGTGTTTGGGGAGAGCCCAGGAGAGCTGCTGCTCTGGATGGTAACTCCCAGCTGCTGTGCCACCTCTGTCAGCAACGTGGAGCTGTCTCAGAAATCCAAGACATTGTCTCCAGAGGCACTCATGCTAAAGCAACCACACGTGTCCTCTGTGCCATGGTTTAGTCCTTTGCAGGATTATGAAGCTGCTGTTCTGACACACCTGGCTGGCCAGGAGAGGTGGATCAGATGGCTGAGTTTGGGGCATGAAAGAGATGAGTATTTCTCTGGAGAGATCTGGAAGAATAGGCTAGGTGTACTCTGGGAACACAGTGGAGGAACAATATTTTTCCTTGTTCATGGATTTGACCCCCATTTTCTGTTCTTTTCCAACTGAGACTTCTGCTGTATAAAACAAGTGTAAAACTCAGGAAAGAAAATTTTGATCCCCATGTGAGGCTGAGTTATCTCCCAGCAGCAAATCTATGAGAGATTTTGACTTAGATACTGTTTTAGAAGTAGCCAGGGATGCCATAAACCAGGACATGGCTCGTATTTGTGAGTCCAGACACACCACTTCCAAATGCTCTGTGTGTGTGTGTGTGAACAAGCTTTACTTAAACCACCCAAAACCAGGTCTTTCTGGCCACATAAAAGTGTATTACCTGCCACAGCAAATGGGCCCTAGACAGAAAAAGATTTTCTGTACAGGCTCAGGGGCAATGCAGTGCTCTGCTCAGTCTACTACAAATATCACAGATGAACTCATATTTTTTTCTTCTTGATAATCTTCATTGCTCACTTTTTTAAATCTCAAAGATGTCTGCTTCTCCTAGCTAATTTAAGACTAGGAAAGACACACTATCAGATGAAGAAACAAAGAAGATCCATTTTCTCCACCATCCTGCTTCCAGCAGCTGCTAACAGTAGATATCTATAGAGAGTATAAGGAAAGGTCATAGGAGCACTGAAAAAATAGAGTGACTCTTTCCCATAATACTCTTCCAAATTCAGTTCATCCCAGTGGGAATTAATAGAGATCAGGATTCTGGTAACAGCTCTAAACAAATGGGGCATAGTTAATGGAACTATATTTTAACAATGGTATGCTAAAATTTCCTGAATTTCAGAATATCTTAATTTTCAGATCTTAAATGCAATTAATTTCAAATGTTGTATCAATTTTTGTTTTGTTTTGTTTTGTTTGTTTGTTTAGGGTTTTTTGTGGTTGTTGTTCCTGTTTTGTTGGGTTTTTTTTTGGGGGGGGGGTTCTTATATTTCACTTTTTCATTTCAATATCTCAACTGCATTGGTTGTTATTGATTCAGAACCTGACAGTCCCTTAGAGTCTGAGTAGTAACAATACAAACATCTTATATATTAGTTGAAAACATAATATTTAATATGTTTACAAGAACTTATTTTAAGAATAATATAGAGCTACTTGAAAATTAAAATAAAGCTGAAATTCAATCTAAATACATCAACTGAAGGAGTTTAAAAATTAATTTTAGATAATTTTTTTTCATAAAGGAAAAAAAAGAAAGTTTGCATCACAAGGAGGCAAAGCCTTTCTTTCCACATTAAAATGAAACAGCCACATTTAACAAACAATTCAAATTGAAAAACTGCTATGAATTTGCTGGGAAACAAATTGAATTTAAATGTCCTAAACTTTCTTTGACCTGGATGGGTCTGAAATGACAGCTTTTTCTTCTTTCTCATGTTAAGCAAACAGACAAAATCCTGAGTACCTGTAACAGTGAGAACATGTTGACAATTGGCCATGTCTGATATCTGTAGACATGAATTTATTCTGAATCATGTCAATTAAAGTACAGAATAATTTTAAATCAGCTCATGAAAAAATCACATACATGAGAATTGCAAAATGTGTTGCTAAAATACTTTCCCTGGTTGGAAAAAACCTTTTTTTTCTTAAACAACTATTTTAAGATAATTTTTCAGGTGGACTCTAAGGGAAGCAAGAATTTTTTCTAGTTGAGCTTGTTGTGTTCAGATGCCATAAACAAGAAAACACATCACAAAAAATTGTACTTTTTTCTTTGTACTTCTGATTGGCATTTAACACTTCATTGAACCTGATGGTTCACTCTGAAGTGCTTTGCTGCTCTTATGGATGCTATTGCTTATGAATACTTAGTATTTTTGGAAAAAAATCTGTGTCTCCCGAGAGTGTGACTCTGAGCTTGTCTATAGAATTATTGTTATAGCAACCACTACAGGTAATGGGAACCAGACTGTCTTGGGCCCATGAGTGATACATATTTTATGGTTCATCTTCTGTCTTGTTAAAGGCTTAGGGCTTATGAACTTGCATGGTTTTTATCCAGCAGTAGAATTCCAGTGCTTCAAATAATAACATCCATAGATTTGGGGGAGGGAGAGGGAGATGAGGACACAAATACTGCAATAATAATATTGATAGAGAAAAAACAGGTCAAGAACAGAGACAGAGAGAAGAAATGGGTTTGAGTATATTGTGTACATTCAGTATTAGTGTTCAGATGAGGATGATGAGGTTGAAGAAGATGAACGTAGTAGAGGGTGTTTTTATGAGGAGAACAAAAAGAGAAATATATAAGCTAATACTTCAATAGTGTTCTTAAAACACAGTAAATTAATCTGTGGCAAGTAATATAACCATTTCAGAGGGCAGGTTTCCTTGTTTGCTACATTATGGTTTTGTAATTGTGTCTGCATTTAGCTGCTCTTCTGCCACTGGAAACAGATCATTCTACTCTGCAATTACAAATATTGATTTACAATGACACTTGTCTTTTATGAAGTGTTTCAGTAACATCTGCAAAAGCAGATGATGCATTAATCTCTGCATCTTTCTGATTAAAAAAAAATAGTAGTTTTGCCCTTTAATGTCATGGAGGAACAAAACTGTGATGAGAATTTCAAAGAAAGGATTATATTTCTAAACTTCCTATGCTGTGGCTGTAGGCATACAGATAAAGATTATGGAACACTACAAACACAACAGCACCTGATTTTGGTATGTTAGGCAAAAAGTAATAATTGCATGCAAAGTGCACATCCTGATTTTTGGTTCAAAATGTACCCCAAAGTATAATTAAAGTAAAACTAGTGGAAGATACAAATGAGACTGGTTTTGAAACACTACATAAACAGGATGAGGTTTATTAGCAAATTTATCAGTGTTCACATCCTGAATTCAAGTCTGCAGACAAAACTGAAGTTAGCTGTATTTTGCATTCCTTATGNCCTTATTCTTAATTGTGACTATCTCATACATTTTCCTCTACTTTTCCCATACAAACCTTTCACCAAATGGTTTCAAAACAGCATCCAAAAATTAAATATCTAACTTCCATAATACTAAAACAATTATTTAAAAACAATCTAAAACTGTAAAACACTGGGAAAAAAAAGTAATGTGAGACCTCATCCCCTTTTAACTCATTACTCAATGTCTCTTCTTTTTTGACATGGATGAAATGTCCTCACTACATTTCAGTATTTCTTACCTCTTTTAAAAGCAACTGACAGGCTCTTTTTGGCACATTTTCAAAAGCCACAACAGTTTTTTAGTGATACAAGAGTAAATAACAAAAAGTCAAAAAAAGAGTGTAAAAGAAAAGTCTGCTATGCAAAATAACTATATAATAAGCTGAGATTTTTCCTACACCATTGCTTTATTTCACTTTGTGACTTGGATATAAAGAAATAATATAAACCATTTAGACCCCTCTGACCTTTTCAAAAAGGAAAGATATTAATTATATCCTGGAAAATCCTCTACTCCATTTGGGATGCCCCAAGTGCATGAGATAATACCCAAGGTTGCCAGATAATATATAAGACTATGTGTGGAATGGAATTTTCTGATGGTAGAGCTCAGCAGGAATACTCAGAGTACATCATAAGGTCTTGGATGCCAATACAAAGGACTTTATTCAGCTCATCACTCATAGACATCTGAATGTGTCTTTATCTGGATGGACAAAATCTCCATGACCTGTGCTTGTAATGGAGGCTTGGATACACAGGTAAGCATTTATATTCAGATTTATTAATTTCAAGTTGACTCTTACTTTAGGTTTGGCCATACAAACACCATTTCAATCTATTAACTTTTACACCTTAGCTCAAGTCTTCTAGGTAGTCTTCATGTTAGCTTAATATCACCCATAAAGCATCCTTATGAGGTGTCATGAAAAGAAATACTTTTAATATTGTGAGCTGTAATGGTAATGGAGCCTTTACACTTAAATATTTATTGACTGCAATTTCAGAAAACACAAAGCAGCACTTTCTACACAGCAAAGTCATTGGTAATGACAGGACTGGGCAGCTCTTCTGTTTAGAGTCAAAATCTTTCTGGCCCCATGTCTGAATAGTTCTGTGCCTTTATGGTCTTGAGTTAGGTTTTCATATCAAGTGGCAAAAATCTGCAATTTTTTCAAGTTTATATGCCTCATCTTCTTTTTATGCTCTTCATCATATTATGCACTGCCTGAGCTTGCAGGCTCTGTTTAATGGAAATTGTAGCTGCTCTTCTGTGCTTTTTCTGAATCCAGCATGAAGAAAGGCCTGCAACAGAAACCTGCTGTTACCATTGCAGCTAAAACACCTGTGAACAAACTAGTATTGTGATGGACACATATAACTTTTGAAATCAAGCATAAAAATGTATTTAGCAGCCATAACTGCAGAGGGGTGAAAGATGCTGTGTCTTCAATTATTATATTTATATATAGAAAATTAAGAAGGAATTCTTTACTGTAAGGGTGGGAAGCCCCTGGCCCACATTGCCCTCAGAAGCTGTGGCTGCCCTATCCCTGGCAGTGTTCAAGGCCAGGTTGGATGGGACTTTGAGCAACCTGGTCTAGGGAAGCTGTTCCTGCCTATTACAGGGGGGTTGAATCTGGGTGATCTTCCAGGTCCCTTCCAGCCCAAACCATTCCATGATTCTATGGTGTGCATTCACGCTGGTAGATCCCAAACTCTGATAGCATATTATCAGGCACTGGCAGTGGTTCTGCCAGAAGGGGCCACCCAGCTGGGCTGAAAAGTTGTTTGAAACTTCCCTTTTCTGAGACTGCCAGGTCTCTGCTTCTGCTGTGGCTGCTGTGATCAAATCCACTGCATTTGTAACCTTGGTGAATGGGACAGATGGATGCCAAAGTAATCGCTGTCTCTGTGGCAGCTTATCTAATTAAACATTTAGACTGAGAAAGGTATAATTGCAGAATAATCTATCTGCTTTTATTGTGTGCTTTCCCTTAAGACACTCCTGTCTTTCTGACAGAGAAAATAAACTTTGACAGATGTTTACTTTCAAAGCAAAGAAGATAGTGGAGCTCTGTTAACACAGACCGTATCCAACAGCAAAGCTATTCCTTCACTGCACTCGATGCCAGCATTCTTTGTAGAACAAAGATTTTGGTACTGGTAAAAATTTGATTTACATGCCTGAGGGAATAATAAAAGAACCTATTATGGAATGAAATGGGCTGTAATCACATTGAGAGGATAGAGATTGTTCCTTGGGTGAAGAGGGGGCAAGGCTACTGCCTGGTAAATGGCCTATTGAAGAGGGGAAAAACAGTGTTATCCAAAACACAACACACACCAAAGTTTGAGGAATGATGTGTAACTGCTGCACAACACCTCCATCACTTGCAGCCAGAGATGGTGTGCAGAGTGTTCAGCACAGGGCCACAGGCAGGGAGGCACAGCTGGACATGGAACACCAAGACAGAGAAACAAAGCCTTCCTGCCCTTCTGTCTGGATAATGCCTTAGCTGATGTTAACTCAAACCATGGTCAGCAGCCAGGGCTAAGGATGGGCCCCTCTCCCCACAGCACACAGGGGCTGTGTGTGGGCAGGGCTGGGCTGCTGCTCCCCTGGCCAAGAGCCAGCCTCAGCTGCTGCTGGGCTCAGCACAAACCAGGCAGGGAATGATTTCAATTACTGCAGGAACAGCTGCTGCTCCAGGAGACATGGGTGAAGCCAATCCCTTCCCCAAGAGCTACTTGAACTGAACAAAGAGCTGGCCAGAAGGCCTGTGGCACAGCTGTACAGCGTTATTCAAGCACAGGGCTCTCATTAGGTCAGGAGCAGCTTCTCACTTGTGCAGAGATTGATCTCCACCACATTCTCCCTCTGTCTCCACTGGCACTATTGCCAGTAAGAACATTGTGCTGAAAATTCAGGATGCTTCCTGCAATTTTAAGGGTGTGCAGCACCCTGTGCCTTGCAAGCTCATGTCACACACAGTGATCCCCTTAATGACATTTCTACTTGGGTTTATAGACAGAAATGTTGAGCTCCTGCAGGCTTTGTAACCCTCCTTCTCCTCACTACTCATGACTGGTCTGATGTCTGCCCCTCTATCAGCTCATTCTGCTGTGATTTTACATGGAATTTTCTCCTATGATTGTGCACTATGCAAATACATTTCTAATTATGTAGAAATTATCATTCTGATTACATGATGATATATATCATATTTTGAGGCAAATGATGAATGTTACAGAGGGATATCGAAAAAACTAGCAATGAAAGTAGTTCAGTGGTAAACACCAGAGAAGAAAAAGCAATACAGAAGCAGATGCTTTGTGATTTGAAGATTTGAATTGTCCTTGTTCCCAAAGTGCTACAGAAGCAATTGCAGTTGACAGCCACATTTCTTGTGATAGGCATAATGTCATTCATTGCTTTATACTTGAACAACTTGGATACTACACAGTCTGTCAAGTCTAAATCTATTTAAGTCATGACAATTTATGTTATACTACAGTACATTACTTGTTTTGATCATAAGACTAAAACCATTCTTGCGTGAAATTAACTACTGAAACTTTAAAATAAAAACCAAGCGCCTTTCAAGGCAACTAAAATTTTCCTGGGTCTGAGATGGACCAACAAACTACAAATGCAGAGGAGCAATGCAGGAAACTAAACTTTGCTCCATCTGTGTCCTGAAGCACTCAGATGGGTGTGCTCAAGGCCCAGAGACTTTGGCCAAATATCTCACAGTAGACAACACACTCTGGTGTGAGATCTGTTCTGCAGACAGAGAGTTACCTGTTAAATACAGTATTTGGGTTATTGCCTTTTGTCAGAATACAATCACTTCACTATTTGGTTTTCTATTTTTAAAGGCTGAAAATAACTGACAGATGCACAGGGTAAAGACCAGAGATAGGTCTTGGACTTCCCAACTGTGGGAGAAATAGAGATGGTGAGAAGGAAATGGAGGAAAGGAGAAGTCCTTACAAATCTTGGTTCCGTGGACAGATGAGGTAGAAATTTCTTCAAACTTGGGTTGATTTATTCCTGCACTAAAACTCCTAAATATTTTCTTTATCTTCTTTTGCCAGATAATATTTGATATGCAACCCTTTACTGGAAGTTCTTCTTACCCAGTTATTTCCAGACATTTTAAGAGGGTTTAATGAGAATATAAAATAAGACAAAGCTTAAGTTTTCTGTGTGAATTGCACCTGTTGCATTTTTTTATTTTCCTGACCTGATCTTTCTTACTTAATTTATTTTTAAACAAAAATATAGTCTCTTCACCAATTTGTGTTTTCAAATTTAATTTGGTTGTTTGTTTTTTTTCCCCCTTTCTTATTCATTTTTATCTAGCTTGAATAAAGGGGAAATAAAGAGAAAAAATAGCTAAGGAGATGAAAAGTCAGCAGGTATTAGAGCTCATACGTGGGAAATGGGCTTTTGATTTTCCATAGATCTAAATTAAACCACTTTATATGACCAGATTACATTAATCTCCAAATGTATACTTAAACTCCATCTCTCATTTTATTTTTTTCAAGTAATCGTAATCCTCGATCCATTTCTTTCCTGATAGCAAACATATTTTTTAATGCAAGTACATTTTTTACTGAATTTGAGGGACATTCCTGGATTTATCTCTTTTCACCCTTACTCTCTTTTGTCCCTTTCTTTTATACATTATTACAAGAAGAAATAATTCCTTTGCAAATCTGGTTATATGCTTAGTTTACAATAAAAATTAAAAAAAAAGATTAGAAATAGAATTCTTTAATCAGGGTTTGCAATAAGAGGATGAATTTGGGAAAACATATCCATGAAATTTCATTGTTCAAACATAAGCCCAGATACCTTAGCATGCCAGGGAGATCAGCAGTAAATCCTATTAGCAAGATAGTGGAAGGAGAGGGGCTGTGCTGTGTGACTGCTTTTAACAGCTGCAATGAAATGGATGCATGAGAAAAACAGCTGCAAAGTGATGAAGTATGCAGGCAGTACTGTAGTGAGAAGTGTTGTGAATACCCTTAAAACCAGCAGATTTAGATGGACATGGCCAAAAAGGTCAGCACGATGTCTCAAAAAATGAAGAAGAAAAAAAGGGGAAAAAAATAGAGAATACTGTTCTCAAATCCACATAAATACATCCAAAAATATTAAATGGGACTATCTAAACAGGGAAATAAACTTGGGGATGCAACCCTTTGTGAAGGGATTTAGATGATTTAGAGGGCAGTGAGTTCAATATGAGCTTGCAACATGACAATGTTGTTAAGTGCAAAAATCAAAAGCTTGTATTCTTTTTTCCATATAGGGCTCTTAACACTTAAGGATATTGTTGTCTAACTATCTATGCATTTTCTGTTGAAAGAAGGAAAAATCCTTCCATGTGCAAGCATGTACCATCTGCCTTTCTATTTATTGGAAAATGTACAGAATATTACAGAGAGTTGAGGATAGAGTACTGGCAGTGATTAAGGATGGGGAAGAGTGGCTTATGAGGGTGCTCACACACTCCTAAGGGTGGCCTTGCACAGCCCTGGTTCTCTCTGATGGCAAAGCTGCTCAAGACATTCACACCATCCTTGCAGCGTCCAGCTGCTCATTTTCTTTCCTTGTGCAGCAGGTTCCTGCTCCCTCAGGTCTGCCAGTGACTTTGACTAGGCTACATTGGGAACCAAATCACTGCAACTGTAATTTTCGAAAAAAAAATTACAGCCTCTTTTAATAGCCAAAATGTCTTTTTACCAACTGTTTTCTCCTCCAAGAGTCCTGGATTGGCCCCACAGTGATTGCAGCAGTATGTCCAAAGGAGGAAATTTATGGGGCCATATTTTGTCATGGTCAAGACCAGAAGGAAATTAGACTCTTCTGAGAAAGATTTTGCTGTTCAGGGAAATCTAGATGGCTTTTGGAAGTGTAGTGACCTCTGAAATTATGGACTTGTACATGACAGCAAAACCTGGAAGAGACAAGTTGGTTGGCTTGAAACCAAAAAGCAAAAATTTGTCTGCAGATATATGTGTAGTATTTAAAATCAAAGTTGTCTCAGCATGATATAAACAGAAAACTTTTCATTAAAATTATGACAAAAATGGAGCGTTGAATATTATGCAGCACACTCTGTGGGGTTTCTTTTGCATTTTCTTAGATGAAAAAATCATATGAAATATTTACAAGAAAAATCTCAAGGACAATTCTCTATTGAAAAGGAACTGACTAGTTAAGGATCTTCTTTCTTAACCTGGCCAGTGAAGTAGTATTTACAAATGAAATTTTTTATTGTATAAAATGAATTCTTTTAGATTACAGTATTTTGTTTTAGATGTAACAGCTGCTTTAAAGGTACACCAGAGTTTTGACTGCCATTCTACTAAAAGCAAAGGAAAATTAACTGTAAAATTATTCTCTTTTCTGCAGTTATAAAAGAGGAAGTTAATGTGTAAGTTAAGCATGAATATGCTCTCCCATTCTTTAGAGTTTTCTTTTTTTCATTTGTTTATTTTTCAAAATTTGAGACAAAATATTTCCTGAAACTGAATGATGAAAAACACAAACAGTCTACGGAGGAGTTGATCTGAAAAATGAACTGAAGAGAGAAGGATGGAAAACCCTAAAATGATATTCAGATTTTTAAAAATACATTATCTTCTGCTTGGAATGTGGTTTAAAAATTGCTGGGAAGACTTAGTAGAGAATGAAGGTATGATCAATATCCGTCACAATAAATAGGATTCCAAGTGTACAGAAAAAGCTTGTTTAGAGTTTACTTTTAAGCTGTCTCCTACTAAATTTGTCTCAGAGCATAAGTTGCTCAAAAATTGCAGGGTTGATAGGTTTTAGGGGTCACCAGGAGCAGTCTGGCTGATACCAATGCTGCATGGCATGGGCAACACTGAAGCTGGTATGTGATGAAAGCCCCCACAAGCTTGGAAGAGGACGAGGAGGGGGTGTTTGTAATGAAGGGATAGTGTGAATTCTCCAGTCAGCACATTGGCACAGACTGCTCTGCACTGCTTTACAAGCAGCCTGTTTTATGAGGCTGTTTAGAGCAGCACCTTAGAGCTGTGCTATTTATAGGCTCCTTCCTCCACAAAAAAACCCACGTGTGAGAACACGATGGACAATTTCATAAGCATAGCTGAGTTAACACAATCAGCCTTTCCTCAATGTGAAAAAAGATAGAGGCTGGGGAAGGGAGGAACTCACTCAGTGTGCCAAGTTGTCTTCAGTCACTAGCAAACAGTTTCTCCTCTCTTCTTTATCTGCCATACTAGACCCTGTAAAAGTCTGGGAGAACCAGGGCACTGGGAATGGATATCTGGGCCATTTATTAGTGGTTGTATTACATACATAGCCAGGTTGTTTCCTCTTAATATGTAACATAGAATCATTTAGCCACTGGCATGGGGTTCCCTTAATTCTAAAATCTTGAGTTATGGACTTTCTAAGCCTTCAGAAAGCCATTCTGAACTTTCTGCCTTTCACCACACCCATGTGCAAAATTGCCCTCTTGGCAAAAATGGCATGATGATGGTGAAGGGTCTGGAGGGCAAACCATACAAGGTTGAGTTCACTTGTTCTGTTCAGCCTGGAAAAGAGGAGACCGAGGGGAGACCTCATTGCAGTTAAAACTTCCCTATGAGGGGAAGAGGAGGGGCAGACACTGATCTCTTCTCTCTGGTGACCAGTGACAGGAGCCAAGGAAGTCTTGAAGATCTCTCAGGGGAGGTGTAGGTTGGATATCAGCAAACAGTTCTTCACCCATAAGTTATTTGAGCACTGGAACAGGCTCCCCAAGGCAGTGGTCACAGAATCAAGTCTGACACAGCTCAAGAAGCATTATGGACAATGCTCTCAGGCACATGGCAAGATCCTAGGGGTGATCCTGTGCTGGGCCAGGAACTGGACCTGGATGTCCCTTGTGGGTCCCTTCAAATACAGAATGTTGTACTATTTTAAGTAGGTGTTTCTACAGCTCTCACATCCTCTGACTGCCCTTTCTGATCACCAGCCCCACATCTCTCATGTTGCTGAGCTGTTCTTAGGGCAAGCTTGGCCTGATTGGCAGCTTAAGATGAACTCTGCTGGTTTGGTCCCAGCCTGGAAAATAAGGCTGGACTAAGCAACAAGATTTGGGTGAGAACTGGTGGCTACAGTACTTTTGAAACAATAATTCTGTGTAAAAGGCAAGGAGCATTACATTTCTCTAAAGACAAAAATGTGCATGCAAGGACTGTTCACTGATGGGTAAATTATTTTCCAGCTTCCCCATGAAGAGTTCCAGGAAACATTAAGGACATTACACTGTGAGTTTACTGGAAGATCTGCAAGGTAGAGTTGCCTTGAAGAGTTAAAAAAAAAAAAAGAAAAGCAACCCACATATATTGATGTTTGCTCACTATAATGCTGCGAGTCATCTTGTTTACACAGCCACACTGAGTTTATGCATGTTTAGCTTCTGTTATGACTGCAACAGAAATTTTACTGTGGTTGCCTTTGGAGGCAGATAAAAGATGGAAGGACAGGAACATTGTTCCATTGTCTTCAACATCCAACAATAACCGGGTCTGGTTTCGTTTCCCTTGGATAATAAATATAATTAAGGCATAGAAAGGAGTGTAAAACATAACAAGTGCAATTCTGTCTTTAAATATATTACAGTTAAGACTGGAATTTTCTTCCCTTACTTTAAGACATCTAAAAATCTGGGGTCTAGTTTATAAGTCACCCAGCTGCGCTCTGTCATTTGTGGGAAAAGAGGTGCTTCCACAGTGTGTCTCACCATTGTCCTTCAGCTGTCTCTAAACAGGACAAACTGTAGAGGAGATAATCTCTCTCTATACCTACCAAGCAAATATTACTGATTTGTTCAGTCGACTGAGATCTGGAAGATATGAACTTCTATGATCTGCTAAAAAATAAAAGCATTTTCCTTTGAAGGAATTTCATCAACACTTTAAACATTTTCTTTATTCAAATTGAGAAAGACGTTTTTGTCATAAATTATTCATTTCCTACTGAAAATAGAACGTTCTTGAGAAAAACAGGTACTTTCTGCAGAGGTTTTTATTCAGCCTCAAATCAAAGCATCCATGGATGTAACACACAATGTGTTAATGGAAATGTTTGAAAGGATTAGAATATAATCCCTCCATTAATTTGAGATACTTCTATAACCTGAAATTTAAAACTGATAAAACATCAAGTTTTTGCATGAATGGGGGTCTTGTTTAACTTCAGTTTCTGTAAATCTAATAGAGTGTGTATCCTCTGCTGAGTGAAAAGCTGTCTGGTAAATTTAACTGCTTCTGACTGAATGACATTATTTGTCTGCTGTCCAGGACCACGTAGAGTTACTCTGACAAAGAAATATGGAGGAATTAGGAGATCTGATGGAAATTTCTTGTGTTGCCCACAGATGGAAACTGTTGGTCAAAACAGACCACTGATCTGATTTAAAATCAGACTGTCAGAGTCATCCAAACCTGTGCCAGAGAAGACAGAACAGAAGAGGAATATTTGCCCTTTTGGGCAACTGAGGAAGCACAATTGGAGCCTGGGAAAAGAGGAGAATGAAGAGAGGTTATCCCAAGACTCATCATGGGTTGTATTAAATTGTTATTTGTCTGAGGTTCTGTGGAAAGGCTCCCGAGGGAAATGTGGACAGTGATAAAAAACGAACACCTATGAATAATAAACTGTGTCCACCTTTCCAGGATGTGGGGTGTCTGGGATCTCCTCCACTCAGTTTGCTTCTCCCCAGTGCCTGGCTGAAGGGTCTGTTTTCAAATCAAGTGGTTCTACAGTTTCCTAAGAACAGCAGCTCAGATCCATGCATGGGTTCTCTTCTCCCTTTTCCTTCTGTGTGCTTTAAAGGAAAACAGACTTGGACAGCAGTGAGAGGGGCACTCTATGCCATGGACAGGCTGACACTTAAACCCCACCACGTGTCACCTGCTGTCTGTCCCCTCACCTAGATCAATGAAGATAAAAATCTACCATCTCCTGTAGAAAGTGCTGGTTCTGACCTGGTATCCCAAAATGCAGCTGCTCAGCAACTTTCAGACAAAATGCCTTCACAGCAGAAAAAACACATTTTGGGAATTGAACTGATTTAAACAAAACTTTCTAAACTTTTTTTTCTCTAGTCCGGGGCAGGACTTGTGATCATACTAGAAATTAATCAAAAAATCGAAATTATTTTTATGCTTATAATGTTGTTCTAGGAAATTCCCATCAGGGAGGAGAAATTCCTTTTCCTGTGCTGAATCCAGACCAGATTTCAATGTGGTCCCCCCAGGGTCAGCCAAATGTCTCCTGACAGCTTCTGAAGGCATTGCCTTCCTCCAGAAAACTTTAAAGTTTGCAGGTCTGGATTAGAAAACATTTTCTTTCTCACTGTTGACACAGCATCCCATGTACAGGGATACTGTGCAGGTGCAACTGTGTGTAAACTCCAGGCTATTCAAGCTGTTGGGTAAAGCCTTCTTCCCCCATGGACAGCTCTCATGCTCATTTACAGCTGATGTGGGCTGAACCACCTGACTCACACAAAAATTTGTCCTTAACTTTTACCCAAATTTCCTTACAGAAAATATCTTTCCTTCCTTACTCATGAGCCAATTCCCATTAAAATGCTACACTGGTCTTTATTAAAAAAATTAAAAATAGAAAAAAAAATCTGGGGAAAGATGGCATGGCACCATGTTTGACAGAGCCATGAATCACACTGCTCAGAGGGATGGTTCTCCAAAGCCACTAAAAGTGCTTCCACACTTGACACACAGCACTGTTTAAGAGGAGCCAGGCTGGGCTGGAATCTGCTCTCTATTTCATCAATCTCATAATAAGCTTTAGCAAGAGGTGTTCTTGATTTATGTTGGGTCTGGGTCAGACTGGGAACTTGTCTCTCTTTCCACACAGTTCACATCATCTCATAAAAAACTTTACCACCCAAGAACAATTACTGCAGCATAATCCTAAAATGCAAGCCTACTGTGTTGCACTGACAGTTATTTTTAAAAGTATACTCTTGAAATAATCAAAACTAATTCTTTTAAAAATATTTTTTCTCTTTAAAACACAGGTTAAGAAAAACGCTATTGGTGCTTAAAATAGTCATTTGGGGTTTTTTTTAAATTCAGAAATCACTCATAAAAC
This sequence comes from Chaetops frenatus, assembly GCA_013400775.1. NCBI lineage: Eukaryota > Metazoa > Chordata > Aves > Passeriformes > Picathartidae > Chaetops > Chaetops frenatus. Next base: position 123,640 of record VZTR01032784.1, read on the forward strand.
CTCGGGATCCAGTGAGATATAACAGCATCTGTTACAGACCTGCAGGCAAATGAACTTCAAATTGACAAAGATAA
>VZTR01032784.1:123769-150622 GCA_013400775.1 Chaetops frenatus
AGAGACATAGGGTATTTGATTTCTAAGTGGAAATTTGGTAAACTGAATTTTGGTAAACTTTCCTTTGAAGCAGAAAACATTTAAAGAAGAATTTAAATACTTATATTCAACAGTGGTGGAAATCACACTAAAATTAGAGTGAACAGTTGGCATGAGCAGGCAATTTACTTGACCAGATTCTTCATTCATTCTGTTAAATAACACTGTGTGACAGAGGATTTGGGCTCTTTCTAAATCCATCATGTATTTCAGCCTGTCATAAACTAAACAACTTCCTAACAAGTACTGACACACTGCTTTTTATTGCATCTGAAACAACTTAAATGTAAAAAGTCTTGATAGGAAGTGACCAAATGATAGACTAAGAGCACAGTGGCTTTGCTTTGGCTTTGTGCTGGGACTGGGGGACAATTTTCCCTGTACTTTAAAATGTTGTGAGTTCATGAGCTATAATGCTACTGCTACACTCAAAGAAGTGATACTCTTAAGTGATGGGGGAAACAAGGGCATTATCAAAGGTCAAAATGGGACTTTAGGGATGCTGGGAATAAAGCAAACACTGTGTAACATGAAGAATCCTATTTCTAACCTGTTTCACAGTAGTAGAGGCACCTGTGCATCCTTAAGGCATGCTGATATATACACATCTATCTTGAACACTGTGCTCCATAAAGAAAATATAAATCATGGAATCATGGAAACAGATCTTTTCTGAGTGGATAGAGAGTGCTATACACACAGAGGTGAGATCAGGCCCAGAAGCTGACAGCTTATTTAAAATATTTTTTTTTTTTTTAAATCTTTTCCACCCACTTGCACAAAAGTAAGAGAAAGCAAAACTGGAAAACAAAAAAGTTCAGTTGTGAACTGTGCAGGTATATGGAGAATCTGGGTCTAAAGACCAACCCTGGAACATGAAATCAGAGGGGCAGATGCAATAAAAGCTTCAGGTAGCTCAGAATATTTCAGGAGTCCAGCAGGCAGAGATCATTATCTGTGCTTTTTCTTCTTAAGCAGACAGTTTTATTGCTCTTTTTTAGTTAAATTAACAAGTTACAGTGCTACCTCTTTTTAAATATCCTGAGTGCCCATAGGGAGGGATTATAACCAGATTTGGTTAATTGAGGTTTAGTTTATCTACACTTCTGGATACAAATAGTCTTATGATGAAGATACCCCGAAGCACAGTATATAGTGTTGATTTCCTATTCATCATTTGAATAAAAATGAGGGAGAGAATTGAGCATAATTTTATACTCTTGCCCTGAAGTTTGGGCAAGAGTGCCATGCTGTGAGATGTTCTTTGCACAAGAGCCCTGCTTCTACATTCAGCCTGATAGATAAAGCTGTACTCAAAAAAAAAAAAAAAGTACTCTTAAACTTGGATTATGATGAAAATCTGGGATAATTTTTCTGTTCTTTTCAAAGCAATCTTCAATAAGGTGAACAGAACTGAAAGTAATAACTGGAGAGAGGATTGGAAAACTTAGTACATTGGTTTGGAAATTAACAGGAGTTTAGGGTCTTATGTGGTACAATTTAGTCAGATCCTGATTTTCTGTGCTCAGTTCTTGGCTTTTCAGCTTCTGCACTACTCACAGATTTCTTCTGGGCTTCTTGTACAACTGAGACGGTGAATTCATCAAGTTTCTTGGTTAGCAACATGAGTTTCTCAATCCCCTTCATGATAGAAAGCAGTTCCTCAGCTTTAGGTGCCCAAGGGCTTAGAAAATTTCAGGGAAATGTGCTAATTTGTAAGCTTTGTCTTCATTATCATCAGAATCCATCTTCATTATTGTTTTACTGCCTTCTGTCAAGGTTTTCTTCAGTACTTTGAGCAATGTCTCTGCAGTCCCTCTGTCCTTCATGTGGTTTCTCCAAAATGTGAATTGTGGAATCAGCCAGGGGAGTGCTCTCCTCCACATGTTAGGGGAGATTCAGCCCCCTCAAGGAGTGTCCAAAGTCAGGAGAAGCCTGAAACTCCCTTTGGGAAAGGAACTTAAGGACTGCACATCCATATGGGTCTTCATTCTCTCTTCACTTGTGAACTGTAGGGATTAAAATTCTGTCTGGATGATATCTGGAAGTCACATAGTCCCTATGATTTATCTGGAAAAGTTAAACTACATTTAAACAACATTTCTTTTCTGCCCTTGTTTTTTTTTCCTCTTCTTAGCAGTTTTCTTCTGGTTCTGTAGCCCTTGGCTTTTAATGCTTTTATGCTGAACTGTGCAATTAAGAGAATTAGAAAGTTTTAGACATTGGGTTTTGAAAAATAACATGACATAACACTAATCATGGCAATAAATGAAATGGTGGTTTCCCTGCTAAGTGAGGAAAAAGGTGAGGTCAATGTCTTAGAAAACATTAGAGATGATTCACCATTTTCCCAAGAAAACTCATCTTGTCAGAAAACAGTATTATTCCAAAGAGAGTTTTTCATGACTCTTGTTTGGGCTTTTTATAAAATCTATATAAGAAAGCTTTGAGTTTTCAAAAGTTTTTTAGTCCCCAGTTACAGATTTCTTGTGAATGTATATAAAACCTCCCTCTTAAGTCACAACTCCTGAGGGAAAAAGCTGAATGCAAGAGGGAGGGGACATGAGAACATTCAGTGAGCAGCCAGCACAGTCATCCCTGCCAAACCTTACATGTCCTGTACTCTTTCCAGCACGAGGAACATTCCTCCTGGGCCTCAGAGTTTAGCTGCAGGAATAAGTATTCTAGGGAAAAAAACAGCCCCATTAACAGTGAATCAAACATGTTTGTGTGTGTTTAAGTCAATAGAGTAATATGTAGGTAAGTCTGGCCTGCTACCAAGTGAGATGGCTGCATCCTGTAAAAATCTTCAGCACTCATAAATTCAGCTACTCTCTCTGAGTTATACCTTGTTATACAACAGTCCAGTGTCTCCTCATTGATGCAACTTTCCCCTTTGCAAAATAGGCCTGAGAACATTAGAGGTTCTGCAGCAATGCTTAGGGATTTTGCCAGCTGCACACTGAGTCTTGACTGAAGTGACCAAACCATTTACTATCTTCAGTAACAATATAAATCCTGCATTCATCTAACATCCAGCTATGGAACTCAACTTTCACCTCAGGGAAATCAGAACTGATGGACTTGCCCTCAAATATTAGTTCATCATGGAAAACAGAAGAACTTGAAAAATTCTTTGGATTCGCACCTCCAAGCAACCCTAAAATATTTTTTTCCACTGGCCAGATTTGGTTACTCTCCCTCAAATCAGTGTTGAGGTCTCTTATTTGGGTGTGTTGCATTTTTACCTCCTTAAAACCAAGCTGAGTAAGACAACTCTGTGTTACAGCTTCTGTTTGCTGGATGCATGGAGCAATTATGAGATCACAGCATCCTGTTTTCCCCCTTCTCATTTTGATGTGGAATCACCCCATACAGCATGAAAAGAACAGGTAAAATAAAGAGCAGAAATCAACCTATCTCTGCTTAATCATTTGCTTTGGTGACAGGGAAATGGCTCACCCAGCTCCTCCAGTGTGAGTCAAGTCCATAAGCAGACACTGAGAGTGAGTGATCTGTTACCCACCTACACCAGCCTCCAGGGCAGTTCTTATTCTTGTGTGATTACACTTCTAGAAGAGGTAAGGTTGGAAAGAAAGGCAGAGCCAAGCATCTGATTTGTGTGTAATAACACTGCCATGCTATAACAGATATGAAAGTACTTGGTGAAACCCAAATTCAGTTTTGTGTTATGGCAAAGCAATCACACACCTTGTTCATGAGAAGCACTGGGCTGACAGCCCTGGACAAGATGCCCCTCTTTATTCACAGGCAGACAACCTTTTTGGAATTATGGCTCTTTAGAATATCTCAGCAAAAAGGAGAGAACACAGTCTCCAAATCCATTCAATCAACTCACTCTTGCGCACACAGGTCCCAGCCCTGGAGCAACCTTGTTCTCTTATCTGGTTTAGCTCCCCAGTTAACCTCTGTATCCCATAAACTGCATGGTAATTTCACTCTCTTGCTGCTCATATCATTGAGAATAACATAAAAATACAAGCCCCCTGGAGCCTTTTGCTGCTTCACATCTGCAATGAAACAATTTCAATAAAAAAGTTTCTTCTGAATGATTATTCTCCCAGGGAATAAACTCAAATACATCACCAAAAAACCCCAACTCCTTAACCCATTATAATTTGATCTTCTTTGTCAGGTCACTACAGTCTTACTGGAACTTTTATGCAGTGTAAAAAAAATAAAAGTAAAAATACAATGTTTGCAAGCTGAGTAACTTTCATGCTTATAATGTTTAGTTGTTTGCTTCATTTTATGTTGAGATATTCTAGAAATTTTCACCTAACTCTCTCACAGGACCAATCCAAATGCCTAGAAGGGTCATAATACAATATTCATTACAGAGTCTTATTTATTGTATTTATTATATGACCCTAGAAGGCTCATAAAATAATATTTATTACAGAAGAGTGCATAGAGGAAAGACTCTAAAAAGCAGTTTTTATAGAATCCAACTGTGCTCTAACTTTCTTTACTATTTTTTTCATTATACGTTTTGAAAAATGCATGCAAACATTTTAATATGTTGTGGTTTATACAATATCTGTAATAGAAACTGTTAATGTCAAGGATGTAAATAGACTGCAAATATAAACACATAAATTCTGATATATTTGGTCAGGATGCAAATAAACCAAATCATTACTGCTTGGTTTTATCAAAGAATAAGACAAATTTCATTGGACAAACAGGAGTGTCATAGATATTATATCATACATATGATTTTACTTTTTGTTTTGGAAATCTGCTACCAAACAAAAATTAAAATATTTATGATTACTTCAGTCAGAATTATAGATAGGGGCTTCCAGGTAATGACTATTACCACTACCAATAAATACAAATCACAAAACTGTTACTTTCCACCTCCCCTCTCATTACCCGGCGTGCAGTCTGCTCTGCAATGGGCAGCTGGGTCAGGGCAAAGGAGTTTGAATGCTGGAAGCAGCCAAATGGAAGCTGAGACCCCAGTGCAAGGTCATTTCTTGAAGCAGTATAAACACCTAAGAGACTTGTTAAAACAAATATTTTTAGAGAGTTCAAATCTTTACATCCAGAGAGTTATGAGGAAGGGTTCTTTCAGATTGGTTAATTCCATCCTGTTATGTGTCTTCATGGAGGTGGGAAATTTATTTAGCTTTGAGAACTTGTGCCTCCTTTTCTGAGCTGTGTCCTTGAAAGTGTTTTATTTTCTTTTATTAAACCGAATATTCAATAGCTTAGGTAAATATGGCACAGTCATAAAATGCTATCAGGAGTTACTCATGTAATTGCTTTGGGAGTAAACATGGATATTAATTTGGAAACTTTTCCTGATTACAGACACAACTTCAGAAAATAAAGACTCTGACAAAGATTCATATCATCTTCCAGGGCTACTTATATAAAATTGTGCAGAATCAAGCTTAAAAGTAGTTATAGAAAAAAAAGTAGATATATTTGACCTATATGAAAGGGTTTCACCTTAGAAGCACCCCGAGAATACTGAAAAAATATCTCAGAGAAGTGGATTTGATTAAAAAAAAAAAATTCTGATAAATTCCTGCCACAAAGGAAAAAATTGGATTCCAGCTCTAATGTGAATGTGTTAATAATTCACGTAAAGCAGTTAACAAGATGAGCTGGGAAAGAGTTCTACAAAGAGGTCACAAATGTGGCAAAACTCTACAAGTTAAGTTTTTGTCTTCCCACAATAGTGCAGAAAAATATATATAAAAGCTCCTAAGTGGAAAATACCCTTTGCTTCCTCAGGAATTTTATCTCATCATCACATCCTATGATCTCTGCTCAACCCAACTCCAAGTATATGATTTGTGAGAAAATAACAACACATCAAAATCTGGGGGAAATAAACTTCACATTTAGGACATGGCACTTTGGCAGCTTTGCTGGAAAGGCAATGTAAGACTGGATGAGAATTTTATTTATGTTTTTCCTGTAACCAGGAAAAATACAATTTGATTGAAGATAATGGTGTCTCTGGTTAAAAACCACAGACTTTTTATTTAGATAGTGTTTTCCTGTACAGAGAAATCATGTAATTCTGGCAATCAGAGATAAGTAATATTCAATATAGGTTTTAAATCCGTGGTAGTCTTAGGATGCCTTCTTTTTTGATACACCTGACTCTAATATTACAACAATTAATTAATTATCATAGTAATCAATTGCTTTAGCCATTTATTAATATTTAAATTATCCATGGTAAATATGGGAATTTTTTTTTACAATACATATTGGCATAAAATATGGACTAATTTTTAATAGGGGAGTTTCTTCTGGAAGTTCTCCCCACAAGGAGAGGCAGAAAAATTAGAAACTAAAATTCATAATGTCTATTGTTCATTCACTGCTTTTGCTATTTTTCCCACTCACATCTTTGAAGACAACGCAGTTAAGACTAATAATTTGGGACATTTTTGGCTATCTTTAATTAAAATTTCCTTATATACCAGGCAGAGAAACCTATGTGACAGAAATAGGTTCAATGAACCTGCAAAAGCTTTCCAGTGTGGTTCAGAAGAGAGAATTGTACGTGACTTTTCCTGTGCATTAGGGATCTCCAGCTCAGTGGGCATTTTTCTGAGTAAATACTGTAGGATTATGTTGTCTATCCAATATAGAGTTTTGCTGGAAAAAAGGTTTCCTGGTTTAAGCAGTGTGTAGAAAATTAACTGGTTTTGTTTATTGTATTGCTTCCATTTGAACACAGAAGTAAAGCTAATTTTTATTTCCCAAGTATTTATTGTTACCTCTTTGACATAATGGGCTAAAGGGCAAGAGAAGTTAAATCATCTCAGCTAAGTGAAGGTGACATTAACCAGTTTTACTGTGAATGGCTTGTCAGACTTTATTAAGTTTTGCCTGGGTCTACCAGGGCTCCAAGCCTGTTAATAAACATTGTACCAAAAGAGAGTAAAAATTATTGCAAAAATTATTTTCCTATTTCATAGAACAAAAAGGCAAAGATTTGTTCCTTTTCTGTCTTAAGTTTGTATGTTGGAAAACAAAAAACCACTGTCTTTAGCAAGAAATGTGCCCCTTCAAATTATTTTTCATATTTTTGTCAAGAAATTTGAGCAGTAAATGCAACAAAATATTTGGAAGACTAAATTGATGTTGCCTTTAGGATGCCAAAATCTCAGATCACTTACTAAAACCATTCATGACAACATATTTTGCTCCTTATGCTCCCCAAGCACATAACTTTCTGAAATATCTGTTGTTCCCAAGATGGAGTTACCTGGAACGTGCCTCATAATGTGTTTGAACAGTTAAACTAGCTTATAGCACTATAACTTTAATGCATTATAAATGAATCACTATGGGTACAGGATGTCTTGATGATCCCAAGTATTTGCCTTTGTATTCCAATTCAATATCTGTGATGTTTGCCTACCCAGCAGAAAAAACAAGCCTCATAAAATTTATTTTATTGGAGCAGTCAAATTAAAAAGTTAAGAGGATAATGAAATATAAGACAAATTGAAATAGTAAAATTTGCCATCTGCCCAGGTCTCACAGGTGAGGCATTCACAAAGCTCTTGGCCAGCTGAGAAGGGACTGACTGCTCAAGCCCTGCAGCCCCTACCCAGGCCTGCCTTTTGGAGCAGGATTCAGCCACAGCTGCACTGCAAACACATCTGCCTCCCACATGAGAGGCCAAAGAAAATGGGAATATGTCCTGCAAACGTCCAGCTGTCATTCCTGCAGTGTGCTGACACGAGTGCCAAAAGCCATCTGTCACACAAGCAGAGTGTGGAGTCGATTTCAATAAGAAAATGTGCTTAAAAGACAATTGTCTCTTCACCTTGATTTCACATTTTCTTACCTAGAGCTTCCTCCTATTTGAGGGAGAGCTCTGTCTGAATGTTAACTAGGCAAGGACTGCAGCATTGATATCCTGGTCTTGGCCCAAGATATCATGAAAATCAGGCTGGAAAGCCTCATGCCTAATTACAGTTGGCAAGACAAGGGGGTTCGTAGTTCCCTCTTCTTACCTCCCACAGCCCTACTGCCACCATGGATTGATGCCATACACAGACCTCTGGTCATAGAACAAAATGACACTCATCCACCTGGACAGGCTCTTTCCCATGCAAATCAGCATTGCATCTTTTCCTGCTTAGGAAATTAGTCCCCCAGGAGCTAATCCAACACCCACTAAAATCCATGGACTATCTCCAAGGAAGTGTAGCAGATTTAGGTAAGAGATTTAAAGGATCATTCAATCAAGTCTGTTTCCAGGTCCAGAAAACAAACAGTGCTTGCAGCATGAAGTATCTATAGAACTTACTGATATTTTCACTGAAATTTTATGGATTCACACTCTTTTAGGAAGGGAGATGTTGGCTGTAAGAAGGAAATTACACAGGTTGTACTTTAACTGTTTTGCAAATTCCAAACCTACATAGAGGTCATTGAGTCCATATTAATGCCCAGATTTTCTTCATATCCAAGATCAAGTGAAGATCATAAAGAGCAGCTTCAAATCCACAAATTCTCCTGCTATTCTTCAGAGGAACCTGGAATCTTAACAGCCAATATTATCTTACTGGCAAGGCTTTTGCTCAGTTAGAAATATGCAGTATGACAGGACTGTTGTTGCCCCTGTGTGTAACAGATTTAATCTGACAGAGAACTCAATACTAAGTGTGTAATGACTTCCCTCACAACCAGGTTTGTGCTCCTGCTTGCCTTATCCTCAATCCCTCCTGGCCCATTTTCCATTGAAGCATCTAAAAATCCTCAAGTTTTATAACCCACACATACTTGAACATAGCAGCTCCTTGTGCTGGTTAACACCTCCCAGCACAGTTCCTCAAAAGATGTAAAAGTAATAATTGCTCTGGTTTTACTCTCCTGTTCATGGCATGAAGAAATCTTCCTGCATTTTACATTTGTCCTCAATTTCTTCTGTTGGTTCTGTTGCAGGAAGTCAAGCTGAACTTAAACTTGACTCCTACTCACCTGTCTCAGTTTCCAGTATTTTCCTGTACTTCAAAATTTTTTGAACCTTTTGTCTCCAGAGTAATCATCTGTGAAATAATGAAGTAAAGAGAACTTACCCATGATCTAAAAAGAGGATCTCATGAAAGGCAGACCCTTCTGTTGCAGGAACACTCTTGGCCTGGGTGGGCACCTGGGCCACAAAAGTGAGCTCCACTGTTTGTGTTGTTCTCTTCCAGCACCTATAGTTCCACGGCAGGTACAAAAATGAACCTTTGACTGCAGAAAAATAATCTGCCCTTCCACAGCAAGGGATCATGTTCATATTTTGATCAGAGCTAACATCTTTCCCATGTAAAATGTCATTTTTAGACTCCCCAGGATAAACAAGTCTGATAAAATAAGTAAAGCACAATGAAGTGGACAATATATGACCTCCTGAGATGAAGAAGGCAAAAAAAAAATGGACAGAGGGAGTGCAACCATTGCAATTTCTCAGATAGTTAATTGATGCCTGTGAAGAAATCAGCCACTTGTCTGTAGCAAGTTTTAATGAGGTGCACTCCCTTGGTGACATCTTTATTTTTTGTGGCAGGGGGAGATGCTTTTCAGAATGTTTAGTATTTCATATAAGCTCTAGACATTTTCATTCTGGTTACTGAAACCTGCTCCACACTCTTCCAGCTACATCTCTTCCAAATCAACCAAACCCTCATGGAGGTGACACCTTCCTCGTGCATTGTTCTGCAGAGCATCCCTTTTGTCGTGTTGCCTGTCTCACTATTGCTGTGGCTAGAAACAGGCTTGGAGCAGAGAAAACTCAGCACAAGCCATGAAGCAAAGTTGTCTGTGAGAAATGAAGGGTTCACACAGACTGAATCAAAACAATCCAGTTCTCAGGCTGGCTTTGGTGTCAACATAAAGACAAGAATGTAAACAACTTGCACCTGCATAGACAGTACGTGACACTCTTCCTAATTGGTTGGTATCATTGTTTATACCTTTTCAGCCTAAGATGTTAAAGAGTCAGATTTTTATCCAATGGAAATTTGTTTATTACAATGTTCATTATAAAAGTGTGTTCAGTTTAATAAAATTATTATTGGACTTGCATCTGGAAAACGAACACTGCAACCTGTGTCGTGACTCAACAGTGACACACCATCTGCTTTTTGAGTGTTATCCCCACTCACTGATGACACTGAGTGTCACCAGAAGTCCAGAAAAAATATTTATGTGTAAATGGAAATCATACCAGCCTATTGCTCTGTTTCTTCACGCCTGTTTTTTTGTGGGGCTTTTACTGGTATGTTCATTTTTTAAACTTTGTTTTTAACTGCAAAAAAATAATTATCTACAAAAGATTCTTCACTTTTTTTTTCTTTTTTTTTAATCTGAATGGTTTTGTCCCTTCATTATACTTTCCAAGCTTCCCACTACAAGTCAAAAAGAACACAAGTGTGACGCCCTTCGTAAGAGTCAATAGGAGAGATGCAGAGCCTGTCCATTAAAGACATTCCCTGGAGAAATTAAACTGTCATGAGCAGTTTGCAGTCAGCTCATTCTGGGAAGAGTGGAGGCTTCCCAGGTGATGTGCAGGAGATCATGGCTGGGCTCGGAAGGGGACTCCTGTTCCTGCTTTGGGGCAGGCTCAGGCTCCCCCTGCTCTCACATCTGCCTTTCACGCGTCCCACAGGGAGAGCCAGGGAGGCTCTGCAAGTCCAGGTCAGAAGAGAGAGACAGTGAGTCTAAAAGCTAAGTTTAGTGCAGAATAAATATCTCCTACAAATACCAACAACACATGTAGCACTTCTTTCCTGGGGTCCTGCAGTGTTGTGACTACTGTAAATACCTCTTTTGGAAGGCTTTGAAGAGGTAGACCTCTCTGATTTAGATAAGGCATTCAGGGCACTCCAGTTGGCTTCATGATGTTGAGATGTCTGCTTCTGAACATTCCTTGGGCTTCCCAGCACCTCAGCATGAAAGGATTATGAGATTTAATAGCAAACCTGTTTTACATAAATCAGTATGATGAGAGCAGCAATCAGTGCAGGCACTAGAGGACTTACATAACTTTAAGAGAAAGAATTATTTGTTTTAGTTATGCTTTCCTAACAAGCCAGTGACCACAAGCTGGTTTATATTCTCTGGAGAAAGCACTTTCCTATTTTCTTTCAAGTTATTTCAAATTCTTACTTACCTTTAAAACACTGTACAAGGAATGACACCTTCACTTGCTAAATGGCTGTTGTGTACAAGGGACAACTTTTGCCTAGAGCATCCTCCTGTGAGTAGGACATGTGGGCATGGGGGCAATGAAGCCTTACTCAGCACTTAGCTATTATTAAATATAGATTAAGGGTCTTGGGTGGCCATGGAAGTCACCAGGAAAGGTTAATCAGAGTCATGACATCATCCTGGTCTGGCAAAGTGCTGAGACATGGTGAACTACTCTTCACTTGAAATGTGTAGGTACTGCTCTGTGCCTCAGGTTTCGGTGTCTGTATCACCTTCATCACCCTTCATCTCTTCCAAAACATCTCTTTCTCTGCAGTTCAGCCTTGTGTTTATCAATAACATGATCTGGTGAAGTAATGAAAACAAACACATATCAAACTTCACAAGCAGTTCTTCCTTGTGAGTGATGGCCAATTTCTTTGCGAGTCCCAATTAACACTCCTGCATAAAAAATGATGTATATCTGAAAGAGTAAGGGATTTTCTCACTGTATTCTGAGAGAAAATTGCCATTGGAGGGCCAAAAAGGATTTGAAACAGGAAGAAGCTGGTGCTAATAATAGAGAGGTCGAATGTCTGGTTATCTGCCTGGCCTGCCATATGCTACAAGTACTAATAAACTGTTGTGTTGCAAAGCCAGGAACAACTCCTTTGTCTTTTACTGCACTTAAAAGAAGTCATTGTCTGAGAGTCCTGCTGTTATTCTTGGCAGACCATTGCAGCTCAGCTCATTCTGAACTTCAAGAAATGGAAACAGAGGGATATAGGGCACCTAACAGGAAATTTGCTTTTCCCTCCTTACATTGCCCCATAGAGAGACACATCCATGGGAATTACCTCCTTCTATTCATCCTTTGAAGAACCTACAGTCTCAGCATTGTTACATGACCTTCTAACCACATACACACAACAAAGGATTGCTCCATGCTTTACAGATGAATTTCCTGTTCAGAATAATAGTTCAGCTCAAAAACCCAATGTGGTTTCCCTTGTCTGCACTTTTTTAAAAATGGTAACAGGTTTCTCTCACTTCATCTTTAAATTGGTGTAGGCTGTTAGCCATTTTTAATTGGAAGCAAAATATGATAAAAACATAAGTCTGATCATAACATCAACATGATTACACCATAAAGGCATTCCTTGAGCCCTTGGCCAGTATCATCTTACTTTAAAGCCAGAACGCTGTGCCTGGCATGAAGATGTGCTCTTCAGTCTATTTCATGCCGTCTTCTATTAGATGCAGGGTAAGAAACAATCCTTTCCTTAGCTCTCATTAAGTAGCCTAAAAGCTATTTGTTAACTACTGATCATTTAAATCCTAGATTTCATCTGTTACACAAGATATTGCAACCCATACTGGGTGCACACTAATAATTCAAATAAGAGATTCATGAAGGCTGAAATAATTCTTAGCATAGCATATATCTTTTCCTGGAAAATGGAACTACCTAGTGATAGATGTAGTCTCTTGTAAAATTCAAATAACAGGAGTTTTAAATGCTCAGTATTTCATTGGAAAGTTGTTTACAGCAGACCTGTAACTTTGAACTCTGACTGCTAAGCCTTCAAGTTGTGATTTGTGTAGAACTCAGTTGCAGTCTGGAAAGGTTTGAATTGCTTGACTAAGTTATTCAGAACTTTTATTTTAGACAACTGGAATAATTTCACTTTTCTATCAATGTTAATTGGTTTCTAGATTGCACTATTTTGCTGTGTTTAGCAAAGAGAGAGATGGTATCCTGCTTCTCTGCATGCTGTTCAGCAGGCACTGGATCATTAATGTGAAATACTGCTCAACTGGTTTGCAATTTATCTTAAAGATAAACTGCAGTTCCTTAATGGTCTTGAACTTTTAGTTTAAGAAAATAAATAATCTAAATCCTTCGATGTAAGGCAGAGGGGAGGAACCAAAGGTGCCCATTCCTGGCAGTAGGGTTATAAAAAGCTCTGCTCGAAAATGCCTTTCTTCTTATCAGACATTACTTATTTCCTGACATCATTTCTTGGAGTGGATTTATTGTTACCAGCCAAATATTTTGCACAACACAGAGAGTGCCAAGAAATTATCTGAACATATACTTCTGTATCACTGAAAGTGGCCAATGTAACTTGGAAATGCCACCCAAATTTCTCAAGCTAAAGTGACACTACAATATCACATTAAGTTTGATTTTTCTTTTTTTTTTTTCCTTGAGTATGAAATCCACACTTCTTTATAGTCATGTTCTTGCTTGCTGTATATTAGGATCATATTTCAGAGCAGTAAGCAATAAATTGTTTGAGACTTTAATTATTTTCCTTCTATTAGAAAATTTTGGCCCAGTGCACTGGAAAATCCTGACTCATGACCAACACTTCACAGGGGAGTGTCAGTTAAATTTCTGCACAGGACTTAAAAAATACCAGGAATTTGCCGTCTGTACAGAATCTTTCTGTAAAATGCTTCGTATTTTTGGTGTCTGATGGTACTATCATTGATGATGACAAAGTATCTCACATAGGTTTCAGTAGAAGAGGAAATTAGTTTGAAAATAATTTGTTTGATATGTTGCAAGCCTGAAGAAAGACAATTGCCACATTCAGTGTGAAAGAACACCACCTGTATTTTCATATTCCTGGCAGAATCTGACAACCTGTGACTGGACTGTCAGCAAGAGTTGCAGGTTCTCCTGGGAGAGAGGTTTGCAATGTATCCTCTAATATGAGAACAGGGTCAGTCAATTAAATGAAAAGAATGGAAAGTTTAAAAGATGTGAAAATCTCTCTTTTTGGATAGGTTAACATACACTGTCAAATCCATTGCACAGAGAGTCAGCAGGTCAAACATTATGGCTGGATATTTAAAGAGTTTGGAACATATCCTGCCAATTTTACTGCAGTGTAATGATAATTAGACACTGTCATGATGGTCCTCAGGTTCCAAGAAAAAGTTCTTCTTTTGAACTTCACTATGTACTTGGTGAGTTACAATAGAGCTACAAGGACCAACAGAGAAGAAAAAATTCTCGAAGGTCAAATATCTGGAATGAAGTGCAGCAATAATCCTATTCCTACTGACTTCCTGTGGGAGCTGGGAACACCTCAGCAGAGACCCCGAAATTCTCCTGCATTGTGTTTTGACTGTGACAAAAGTGCATGAAATCGAAACTCCTGTGGGAAGTGTTCTGCTCTGTGGGAAATATTATCAAATGAAGGAAAAACACAATTTAAGGAGCGTGGTGAGAGGAGGGCAGGCCCTGGGCCAGAGACTGCAGAGAGTACAGCCCAAATAGGGTTGTGTAGAGTCTTTGGAGGGCAAGGATGTGACTGAAGGGCAGAGTCTCTTTTAACCTGAAGCTCGTTTGAGTTGGATTCTGGAAGCCAGTGGTTGGAGAGGAAATTTCTGCCCCCCAGTACCATTCCTGTGCCTAAAATATACCTGTCAGTCCCCTAGGACACAATTGCAGATGGGGTTTGGTGTACAGGACTGGATGGGTGTTATGTTACTGGCACATTCCAATAAACTGTATTGTCCCACCTTTTTGGTTTTACCTATAACAGTGTTACTCTGCTGGAAAGGCTTTGTTTCTTCTTCCTGTAAGGAAACAAGTATATAACAGGGGTGAAACACAAAGTAGACGCTGCTTTGTGCTAAAAGCTCTACCACAGAAATCAGAGTACAAGTGGGAAATAAACATTTGTGAGGAAGAAAATGACACACAAGGAGGTGGAGAAGCACCATGGAACACATTACCAATTCAAGAAAAGAAGTGGCTACTTGGTACAAAAACTGAATACCAAACAGAGAAGAGACTGATGATACTGAGTGAAGTCACAGAGTAGCCCCAAATCTGGCTGTTGTTTTATTATAGGTTTTTGTTATGAATAGATATTTATTGTGGATGAGAAGCCCTCATTAATAATAACCCACATTCCAGACAATGGGGCCAGGTGGGACTCCATGCAAGAGATTATTTAGATAATTTCTCTGATGTGCTACACAGTGACCCACAGCGGTAGCATTGCCAGATTTTTGACTACACTGTTTGTGAATCCCTACAGTGAAAGACAGTCCCTCTTTCCTCAGTTTCCCTGAGTGCTTTCCTCCTTTTCTTCAGAAGTGTTTCCCAGTGACCTACCACAGTTTCTCTCACTACATGTGGAACCCAGTATATATTCCTGTACAAACCATGGATATGGAGAGAAGATTGTTCCAACCCTTTGTGTGAGGATGACAAAGTGTGGTTTGGCTTTCATATGCCAGGCTGAGCTTTCAGCCTTTCAAGTTGAAAATCATCCACTTCATTTAAAATTTTACCATTTTTGAGTAACAGGGAATTCGTTATGTCATTCAAAAATATCTTCTTTCAGATTGTAACCATATGTGAAATATGTGGCTTCTCTGTAACCAAACAATAAAAAAGCCCAAAAAACAAGATCTGAGAGGCTCTGCTGAGACTCCTAACACAGAGGAATTCTATGGTCTGGAGTTCACTGCAGCAGGAAACATGCTGTAAGACATGCTGTGATTGAGTCTTTTTCTCTACTAAATTTTCAAATTGCTATGGCAAGACATTTAAGCTGGTGAAAGAAAGTTTGTAGATCCCTCAAGGTGTCAGTGCAAAGAAGTGTTTTATATGCACACCTTGTGGGTATTTGAATAAGGAAATCAGTCTGCAAAAGTAAAATGGGACAGAAAAGTTCTCTTTTTGTTACTGCTATTTTGTGCTCCACCCACCTATAAAGTTTCTGTATTATTGTAAAATGAACAGCTTTTTCTTTCCATTCATTCAGCTGTAATCTATTCAAACACCCAGATGAGGATCTTTCAGAGACCTTTTTTTTTTTTTTTTTTTTGTAATAAGAAACCTTACCCATCAATTCCTATGGGAGGTAGACTAACCTCTTTCTCACGGTAAAATCCAAATAATTTGGTCATGTATTGGGTTTGCATTGCCAGATTGTGGCAGCTGCGGGGGCTGCAGGGGTGGCTTCCCTGAGAAGTTGCCAGAAACTTCCCCTGTGTCCAATAGAGCCAGTGCCAGCCAGCTCCAGGATAGACTCACAGCTGGACAAGGCCAAGCCCATCAGTGATGGTGGTAACGCCTCTGGCACAATGCATTTAGGAAAGGGGGAAAACGTGCACACCTGCTACTGAAGAGAGGAGTGGGAATGCATGACAGAAACACCTTAACAGTGAAGAAGGGATGGCAGGAGGTGTTCCATGCACCAGAGCTGAGGTTTCCCTGCAGCCCATGGTGAAGGCCAGGGTAAAGCAGCTGTGGAGGTCCAAGGGGGAAGAGATTTCCACCTGCAGCCCCTGCAGGACCCCTTGCTGGAGTAGGGAGATGCCCAAAGGATGCTGTGACCCTGTGGGCCACCCATGACTGTAATTGTTCAGTGATTTCTCCCTGTCCTTATCTCAACCCACCTTTTGTTGTCTTTTCTCTCCCCTGTCCAGCTGAGGACAGCAGTGACAGAGCAGCTTATTGGGCACCTGGTGTCCAGCCAGGATCAACCTACCACAGGTGACACACTGTAAAATGAGACTTCATATTGCACCATGTCACAAACTATCCACAGCAAAGGAGACAGGCAGCTACTAACAACCTTCTTACCCTGCTCAGTTCTGCCTAGAGTTGGCACTTCTAATCATATCTTTCAGAGAAAAAGCCCTGTGATTTAGGAAAAATATAAGTGAGAAAGTGATTTAGCTACCTTTGCCAAATTCAAAATCCTGCTGCAACCCATGAGTGAGTTGGTGTATCAGGATAAATTGCTGTATTTAGGCTGCATTTAGATACTGCAGTTTAGATGTTCTCAGAGGTTCATTATTAAAGACAAAGTTAGCAGCTGCCTCAGACCTGACACTTCCGGAGCTGCAGCAAGTTTGGATTTGCAGACAGTGGCTCTTAGCAGTGTATTGGAGTCTCAGGGCTTAGATTATAGCTCTGCACTCTGTGATGATTGCCTGAGGAGTGAGACAGCATGGCTTAGGGAAAGGCAGAGGAGAGGCTGGACTGACCTGAGAAAAGAGAAAATACTCAGAAAGTCAGCCCTAACAAGGGGAGATACTGCCACCACAGCCCACAACATGAACCAGGTCCATTGGTCACTCCACTCTGTACAGTGATACCTCTTCCATGAAACAGCTCCTTCCAGCCTGATGTTTTAGCCAAGAAAAACCACTGTTAGACACATCTGCAATGAACTTCATTCAACTTCCACTGCTCAAAGGCAGGGCATAGACCTGCAAGATGTTTTCTTCAGGAGCCCATTCCTGGAGCTCTGGATCACTGTGCCCTGGAGGAGCCAGGAGCATATTGAGCACCAGGAAACACCAGGATGATGGTCCATTTTCTCTGACTGCAGCACGAACACAGGAGCAGCCCAGAGACTGACTTGGTGAGTCTGTACTCTCCTGGCTCCTGAGGAGAACAAATATATTCTGTGGCCTTTTTCAGCCAGCATGGCCACCAAGAAAGGATCCCGTTTGTCTCCTCTTCCCAATCATTTGTCTTTATTGACCTTCTTGATATCTTCACTCTTTCCTCAGGCCACCCTATGTGCTCACAAAGTGTCTTGAGCTCATAAACACAGATGAGTTGGGATTTACATCAAGAAAATAAAAAGGAAAAATGTAGACTGGATAAGTGTATGGACAGGACAAGACATTTTCATGAGTGTAACTGTACCTTGATCCTTCTTCTGTTGTTTTTAATTCTTATTTTTTAATTTAAAAATATATATAGATGTGTTTTCTTTTAAACTTTATTTTTTATTTATTTTTTTAATATCACTTTTGGGTCCAGGAATGTTACTGAAAGTTCAAGCTAATTAAAATAGGTTTTGTTTCCTTAGAGATACAAAACACAAAAATCAAAGTTGAAACACAATATTTGAGAATAAACAGAGTATTTCCTATTGTTTAGATAACTTAAATGATCCTCCTTCTCATAATTTTTCAATTTCTCTCTAAGTGCTCTTTTAAGTTCTTTTTTAGCTTCCTCTCCTTTTTCTTTTGCAGTACAGGCAAAGCAGTTCTTCTGCCCAACTCATCTGGAGAGTGTGTGACTTCTTTTTAAACAGATATCTTCAATAAACCTGTCATTTTCAGCTCAGNTGCAGGACCCCTTGCTGGAGTAGGGAGATGCCCAAAGGATGCTGTGACCCTGTGGGCCACCCATGACTGTAATTGTTCAGTGATTTCTCCCTGTCCTTATCTCAACCCACCTTTTGTTGTCTTTTCTCTCCCCTGTCCAGCTGAGGACAGCAGTGACAGAGCAGCTTATTGGGCACCTGGTGTCCAGCCAGGATCAACCTACCACAGGTGACACACTGTAAAATGAGACTTCATATTGCACCATGTCACAAACTATCCACAGCAAAGGAGACAGGCAGCTACTAACAACCTTCTTACCCTGCTCAGTTCTGCCTAGAGTTGGCACTTCTAATCATATCTTTCAGAGAAAAAGCCCTGTGATTTAGGAAAAATATAAGTGAGAAAGTGATTTAGCTACCTTTGCCAAATTCAAAATCCTGCTGCAACCCATGAGTGAGTTGGTGTATCAGGATAAATTGCTGTATTTAGGCTGCATTTAGATACTGCAGTTTAGATGTTCTCAGAGGTTCATTATTAAAGACAAAGTTAGCAGCTGCCTCAGACCTGACACTTCCGGAGCTGCAGCAAGTTTGGATTTGCAGACAGTGGCTCTTAGCAGTGTATTGGAGTCTCAGGGCTTAGATTATAGCTCTGCACTCTGTGATGATTGCCTGAGGAGTGAGACAGCATGGCTTAGGGAAAGGCAGAGGAGAGGCTGGACTGACCTGAGAAAAGAGAAAATACTCAGAAAGTCAGCCCTAACAAGGGGAGATACTGCCACCACAGCCCACAACATGAACCAGGTCCATTGGTCACTCCACTCTGTACAGTGATACCTCTTCCATGAAACAGCTCCTTCCAGCCTGATGTTTTAGCCAAGAAAAACCACTGTTAGACACATCTGCAATGAACTTCATTCAACTTCCACTGCTCAAAGGCAGGGCATAGACCTGCAAGATGTTTTCTTCAGGAGCCCATTCCTGGAGCTCTGGATCACTGTGCCCTGGAGGAGCCAGGAGCATATTGAGCACCAGGAAACACCAGGATGATGGTCCATTTTCTCTGACTGCAGCACGAACACAGGAGCAGCCCAGAGACTGACTTGGTGAGTCTGTACTCTCCTGGCTCCTGAGGAGAACAAATATATTCTGTGGCCTTTTTCAGCCAGCATGGCCACCAAGAAAGGATCCCGTTTGTCTCCTCTTCCCAATCATTTGTCTTTATTGACCTTCTTGATATCTTCACTCTTTCCTCAGGCCACCCTATGTGCTCACAAAGTGTCTTGAGCTCATAAACACAGATGAGTTGGGATTTACATCAAGAAAATAAAAAGGAAAAATGTAGACTGGATAAGTGTATGGACAGGACAAGACATTTTCATGAGTGTAACTGTACCTTGATCCTTCTTCTGTTGTTTTTAATTCTTATTTTTTAATTTAAAAATATATATAGATGTGTTTTCTTTTAAACTTTATTTTTTATTTATTTTTTTAATATCACTTTTGGGTCCAGGAATGTTACTGAAAGTTCAAGCTAATTAAAATAGGTTTTGTTTCCTTAGAGATACAAAACACAAAAATCAAAGTTGAAACACAATATTTGAGAATAAACAGAGTATTTCCTATTGTTTAGATAACTTAAATGATCCTCCTTCTCATAATTTTTCAATTTCTCTCTAAGTGCTCTTTTAAGTTCTTTTTTAGCTTCCTCTCCTTTTTCTTTTGCAGTACAGGCAAAGCAGTTCTTCTGCCCAACTCATCTGGAGAGTGTGTGACTTCTTTTTAAACAGATATCTTCAATAAACCTGTCATTTTCAGCTCAGCCTTATTATATATTGCCTGTAATTTCATAATGTCCCAAGCAGTGATTTTTGCATCATTAAATCAGTGGGAAGCCTGGAGAACAGAGGGTTGTACATATTTTATCCTTTTCCTTCTACTATTTTTTACCATTTAATGCTGCACTGCTTTCAACATGCTTTTCCTATCTTGAAGCATAATGGTTCTGAGCATTTAGGAAGGGCATGGGTATTGTGTGAAGTCACTAATCATGCAATAATTTGTAGGGGCAGGGGGAAATCCAAAATTCCATGTATTATTTCATGAAAGCTTCCCTGGAAATGGTGGCTGATCCTTGTTCTCTATGGAATAACTCCCTTTTCATTGAAGCATTAACACACTACTCGGTTTTAGTTATTTCAGAAAGGTGTGAGGCACACAGCCACTGTTAAACTAGATGAACAACCTGGAAAGAAAAAAATAAAAATTTTTGCTCCTCAACGCTTGATTTAGTCCCCAAAATATACCACCTTTCCCCACAAATCATACTTTGCTCATTAGAGTGTTACATGGCAAACTTAATTATTGTAATCACACTGGGGATGCTGGATTAAAAAGCCTACAGACATTTAAAGTAGGATTAATTTCCTCATGTAACAGCAAAAACTGCTGTAACTTACACGCCACTGGGAAGCAAATTTGCTATGGAAGTAATGCCATTTTAATTCTGTAAAGTTTGAATGTCTGCTTAGTTTGAGGAAATATTCTGCTTGCTACATTTTCTCAGCTCCAAGGTTTTTGAGTCTTGTACAGAAATCATACAATAATTGGATTCTCAGACTTGTTTCCTAAGGAAATGAACCTTTATGTATTCCTGCAGTCTATCTATCAGTCTCTTGGCTTCTCCCTAAATTTTGAAACTACTAGCCAATTTCAACCAAATTTAGAGCACTCCAGACATCTAAAAGATATTATATTCCTAAGGTTGTGCAGAAATTGGGAGCTGAGCAGAATAGAAAGATTTGAATTAGAGCTCAGTGAGACAAAGGCATTACAGGCAGTGCCTGGCAGCAGCTGGACGTGCCAGAATCACACAGACCCACCCTGTTCATCTGCACCAGCCACAGCCCAGCCCAGCCCAGTCTGCCCTGGAATGGGAGGGGAAGGTGGAACTCGTGGACCAGGGAGGATTTAGGGCACTGAAATCATTATGCAAGAGGAGTTATTTAGTCGTGCTGTTTCTGACACAGCTTTGTTTTGCCTGTAAAGGGGCAGTGATTATTACTGGCCACAATTTCTGAGTGGAACCGCAAATTCTCCATCCTTGGAAGTTTTCAAGGCCAAACAGCATGGCCTTGAATCCATGAACAACCCAGTCTGGCCCATAGCAGACCCTGCTTTGAGCAGCAGGCTGGGCCACCATAGCCCTTGCAACCTGAATCATCCTATGATCCTGTGGGTCTGTGGAGGTAGATTTGCCTTACTCTGTTACCAAAATCAAGGTATGGACAGGTTAATTTTGTCCAGATTTTATTATCTGCCAACTACCTTGTGAAAGGCCTATAGATTTTTTTCAATACAAATAAAAGGGTATTGCTAATGCTTAATATTTATAATGTGCTAATACTCAGAGATGTTAGCCAAGGTCAGAGACTAAAAAAAGAATGAAGGTAATTTAGTGGCTAAATCATTAACCTACAACAGAAGAAATCAGAGTTCATTGAAGTCTTCCTATATGAATTCATACAAGCAACAGTGAGTGGGAGTCATCTCACATAATTTTAGCCCTTCAGAAATTAGGTAGCTAATTTACTGTGTTTTTTCACATGCCCTCGCCAGTCAACAGAGAAGCCAAGACCCCAAAGCTGTTTTCTGCAACATATTTTGGTGGGGTGGACAATTTCTTTTCCTTAAGGGAGAGAGATAATAACACTCAATGGGGAGCATGAAGGGTTAAAGTAGACAAATCTCATCAGACCATGTTAAAAAAAAAAACTGTTATAAGGTTTTATTTTATTAGTTTAACAGTTGCAGGTCACAGTGTTGATTTATTTGCTGTCAGGGGTTTTGTACTTGTTTTCACAGTTGTGTTATCTAACACCTTACTTGTATGTGTTCCCTGTTGAGCTGTTTATCATCTCCGGGGCCTGGATTAAAGTTATCATTTTCTACACTGTGTAACACTGGCTTATATGATAAAATTACTGGTCAGGATACTAATTTGGTGATTGTACTTGGCATTGCCATCATATCCATGCTTCAGGAACCATCTCTCAGGAGCTGTTAGTAATTGCACTCTTTACTCCTCAAAGAACCAGTCCAATGGGGTGGGGGGAGGGTGTGGCAAGAGGAAACATTTTTCTCTGCTCTTTCACCTTTCCCTTCCCCTCTTTTGAGCATTTTTAATATTTTTGCTATGTTCAAACCAACACATTTATATTGCTGCCTCAGTTCTAGCTGGATAATCAAGTGTGGGACATTATGGACAAGTGCCTGGGACAGTGGATACACCCAGTGCTTTAGAACTTCACCTCTGAATAAGTGAAAAATCGTGAAGTGGGATGGAAAATGTTCCTAAACCCTAGAGGCATGGGTATACAAGTTGCAAGGAAAAAAATCACAGAAGGGGGTCCTTTCAGGAAAATTGCTGCTCCAGTTTCTAGTGGGCAGTTCCCCAGACATAGCAGAAGGGCTTTCTTACTTGCAGTCTTAATAAAGGAATGTCTGATTCTTATTTACAAGAAGTGAGTAGTCAAGACTACGAGCAGGACTAGAGGGGCCCTGCCTCTCAACAGGTGAAAGAAGGGGAAAATGGGTTTATTGGACTGTATGGATTTAATGCACTGGCACAGCAGCCCCACAGGAGTGTTAGGCTCTAGTATTCACAGGTGCACAGTGTACCCTAATGCCATCTGGCTATAGAGGACAGATCCCATCTGTGTTTCCTCTTAGCCTTATGTTGGACTGGCTCCAGGAGCTCCATGTCCCTCCTGCACTGATGAGCTCAGAACTGGTTTCTCTCTGGTCCAAATGATCCAGGTAAGTGATAAGAAATTCTAACCATAATTCTAATTCAGACCCTGGTTTTGATTAACTTTCTCTGTTGAGTCCTAGATTAGAAAACCCAGGGTATACCAACCTTTATCATATTCCCAAGAAGTTACTTGTTCTTGAACTACTTACATTACATTACATAAAGTCAGCTGCCATGAAATAAGAGTGGCACATTTTCATTTAATGCAATTCTTGTTGTGAGAAATAGCAAAGTCCTCCTTAACTACTGAGGCTTTGTGGGTTTGGGATCCCGGTCGCAGACAAAGGGACGCAGAGCCTCGTGGCCAAGAGCCGAGGTGGCCAAGGCAAAAGTGAAACTTTACTCCAAATAGCCCCCTTTATAGAGGCAGTGTTCAAAATCCATGCCTTACCATCTCATTGGCTGGGTTATGACTTGGACAACTCCTTCTAGGAGTGACGTCTGCTGTGTCTGATTGGTAGAGGTTTTAATAGACAAGCCAGACAGCGGCTGAATTCCAGCTTTGCACTGTAACAAGGCTTAGCAATGATAAACCTTAGTTTAATTCAACATGTGCTGGTTTTCTTGCAGACAGAACAGCACCCGATAGGCAAAAAAAAAAAAAAAAAGAAAAAAAAAAAAAAAAAGAAAAAAAAAAAAAAAAAGAAAAAAAAAAAAAAAAAGAAAAAAAAAAAAAAAAAGAAAAAAAAAAAAAAAAAGAGAGAGAAAAGAAAAAAAGGATTTAATCAGCAATTTCTCTCCCCCAGTGGTTTATAAGTGCTTGAGAATTCAGTGTCACAGTTTAACCCCAGATGACAACTCAGGCCCACACAGACACTTGCTGGCTACCCCCATGGTGGGATGGGGGACACAATCAGAAAAGCAAAACTGGGAAAGTTTGTGGGTTTATATAAAGGCAGCTTAATAGGTAAAGCAAAAACTGTGCACATAGGAAAAACAAACCAAGGAATTCATTCATCTCTTCCCATGGGCAGGAAGGTGTTCAGCCATCTTCAGGACAGCAGGATCCCCTCACACATAATGGTAACTTGGGAAGACAAATATCACCACTCTGAATCTCCCCACTTCCTTCTTCCCCAGCTTTATGTCCTGAGCATGAAGCCATAAGGTATGGGACATGCCTTGAGTCAGTTGGGGTCAGCTGTCCCGGCTGTGTCTCCTGACATTTTCTTGTTCCCCCTCTGGGTCCTCAGTGGTGGAGTTGGGTGAGAAGCAGAAAAGCCCTTGGCTCTGTACAAGGTCTCCTCAGCAGTAGCTAAATTCAACTTTAACTTACAGTAAGGCAAGCAAGTCCTAGCCTGGACGTTCTGCAGGCACAGGAGCTTGTCCAGTACAGAAGTTGAACAAGTAGTAAAAACCAAATGCAGGTACCAACATTCAGAACAGTCATGATTTTACAAGTGACAGAAATCCCAGAAGTGTTTAGGGCCAGACTGAGTGTTTATCTTTTAGATGCTACAGAGAGGAAGAGGGAGAATTGCCAAAAAAACACAGACTGAATTAGGATATAAACCCATCAGCCCATTTTCTATTTGGTGTTCAAGTGGCCTTACCTCAGGGCACACAGAGTATCTTGTGTTTTCCTACAAATAGTTGTACTGTGGGGTTTAGGTTGCCCTGATATGTTTGCCATTTTCAAGAGCCTTTTTTTTTTTCCTTTTGAGAAAACAAGTAGACTTCAGAAATTCATCATGTTGTCAGTGTAACCTAATTGCTCATAGAAAAATCTTTAAGGTCTTGTTTCTCTGAAAATAATAGAAAGAGACATACAACAATTTCACCACTCAGAGATGTAGTGGATAGACAGAGGGGTGAGCCAGGTGAGGAGCCTGCATGGTCCACAGTGACAGGGAGAGACTCTGTCATTCTGCCTATACTGAGGATTAGGGGAAAGAAAATCAGCAAACATAAGGGGAATGGAAAGGAAAACCACAGAAATTATTCAAAAGTAGATGACTAAGCCATATTTTGGTTATGTGGGTAGCCCCTGAGTGTGAGTCCCAGTCCTGAATGGTGCAGACCAGCTCATGTACAGTTGCATAGCACCCTGTCAATATCATCTCTGCATCCCATGTGACTGTTTTTGCCTTGAGGCATAGTTATGATTCATCTCTGTCCTTTTTCTTCCAGTTTGAAATTCAAGAAATAATGGATGGATGCCTTACATGATTTCACAGCCTGACACTGAGGCCTCATGTTAGACCCAATAATGCAAAACAGATTCCTATTGCTTGGAGCTCACCCAGAATCTTATAAACATAAAATTGTTAAGGTTGGGAAAGTCCTCTAAGATAACTGAGCCCAACCACTACCAAAACTATGCTCCTAGGTTTTTTTTAACACTTCCAGGGATGGTGATTCCACCACTTTCCTGGGCAGCTTCTTCCAATGACTGAAAGCACTTATGGTGAATAGACTTCTCCTAATATTCAATCTAAACCTCCCTGAGTGCAGCCTGAGGCCTTTCCCCCTTGTCCTATCACTTGTTGCTTGGGAGTAGAGACTGACCCCCATTTGGCTCCTTTCAGGCAGTTGTAGAGAATGATAAGGTTCCCCTTGCTCCTTCCTTTCTCCAGGCTGAACACCCCCAGCTCCCTCAGCTGCTCCTCAGACTTGTGCTCCAGAGCCTTCCCCAGCTCCACTGCCCTTCTCTGGACACACTGCAGCCCCTCAATGTCTTTCCTGCAGTGAGGGACCCAGAACTGAGCACAGGATTCCAGGTGTGGCCTCACCAGTGCCCAGCACAGGGGAACAATCATTGCCCTGGTCCTGCTGGCCACACTGGGCCTGATTAAAGCCTGGGTGCCACTGGCCACCTCAGCTCACATGCAGCTTTTCATCCACCAGCATCCCCAAATTCTTCTCCTCAGGGCTGTTCTCAATCCATTCTCTTCTCAGCCTATACCTGTGCTTGGGATTACCCAAACCTAGGGGCAGGACTTTGCACTTGGCCTTGTTAAATTAATGATTTATGGCTGTAAATGTAGTACATGAGTACTGAGGGTGTTTTGCTCAAGCCTTCTATAATAAATACAAGCTTTAAAAATTGTGCCTTAGATTCACAAGGCCAGCACCATTATATGTGTGTAAGATGAACCTCACTTTAGGTTGCTTTGTGCAAATATTATAGGTTTCTTAGATTTTATTAACAGTTCAGAGGCCAAGTTGAACTTGGGAAAATCAAATTAATTAAGACAATTTTGTCATTGTTAAATACATCTAATTTACAACAGAGTTTAAAAGGGTGATGAATTAAATAACCTGGTCAAAGGAGATAGGCTTACAACATCTTTCTTCCATGTTCTTCCTCTCCACATGGAAAAAAACTTTTCAGGTATATGGAGACCAACATGATTCTCCTTCAAAGCTTTTGCAGTACCCTGTTACCTTGATGGCTGTTGTTGTGGTTTAAAGGACAACAACTTTTTTTTCTCCTTCCTGGGGGGGGTTTCTTTGTTTTCCTACTTCCGCCGGGACAGTTTCCAGCAGAGGTGAGGAGCCCACGGATTGGCTAATTTTAAGATGGGCACCTCATGTAGCCACTTGAAATTAGAGGCGTCTTTGCGAAGCTTACATTTTTTTAGGAGCGGGAAGTTGGAAGCGCTCTTCGACTTTCCGCCCGCGTGGAAGGTAACTCCGGCATGGCCCTGGCCGGCCGCTCTGGGCCCCAGGGCCTGGCGGCCGTGCTGGGGCTGCGGCCGGACCCTGCCGGGTTTT
>VZTR01032784.1:151067-167853 GCA_013400775.1 Chaetops frenatus
AACTAATATCCTTTCTGGGCGGGAGTTCACGGTGACATGAACTCCACGAGAGACTTGTGCTTCTTGTGGGAAAATCTCCATAGTGAGACAAGAGAGACTCTTCTTCCAATTGGACTGATGAAAGCCTATTTTAAGAGTGGTAAATTGACCAGGGGTTTTCTAAGTTTGTTTCTCTGTGTTGTTGGTGAGAAGGATGGTGGTAAAGGAAGATAAATGAGGTGGGAGAAAGGAACCATCATAGGTGAGGGGCTGGGGGGAGGAAGAAGAAACCACTTGGGGGTTGATTTTGATTCTGTTGTTTTTTGTTAATAAACTATTTTTATCTTTGAAGTTTAGGCCTGTTTTGCATTTCTCTTAATCCTTATTCTCATGAAACCACTACACTACACTCTCGCCTGGTGTGAGCAGGCGAGCAGGTGAATGTGAAACCGCTACAGCTGTGTAAACCATGATGTGCTTAGACTCCTGGGAGTACTGGGATGGCTAAAACAATTGCCTATAATTTTGATGAACCATTAAAAGAAACGTGCTGTTTTGCAATATCTAAGTTGGAAATTAATGACACCCAAAAGCTGGTGCAAGAGCAGATGTTCAGATGCAGAGAAAATGGCCTTATTATGTTCACATGCCTTCAGTTACATTTAATATTAGTTAAGAGAGTCTTTAAATTTCGTACCATTTTTCACAGATAACATTAATTATTCAAGCATTTAAGAAGGCCAAACTTTTTTAAATTTAATTTTTTTTTAAATTAATACTTGTATGTGTAGATGCATGTATATTTATTTCTACATACAAACACACATATTTTTATATCTATCTATCTATGAGTAAGTAGAATCTTTCTCTTTCTCTCTCTCAGCCCCTCTGATTTTCCAGCCTGAAATCCCCAGAGATCCAGGGTTGGATGCAGTGATGATGATATATAGCATCAATGGGGAGTTAGGTTTGAGCTTGGGAATATCATAAATTATTAGTAATAAACCATTTAACTCATGATTAGAACAAAATATTCCAAAGAGAAGGAAGGATATATGTTTCGGTTGTCTGGCTACCATGTTAAATAATTATAACTAGTCTGTTCTGAAATGTTCCAGAGGTGAAATATATGCCTCTGAGATTAATTATCACTAAGTGATTGAGGAAATATCTCTGCAGCTTCATGGCCATTCTTGTTTAAATGGTGGAGTTTATTGCATTGAGTGATGTTAAAGCAAGGGAAGAACTTGTTTAACCCACTAAAGACAACACTGTGTTACACCATTAAGGGGCATAAAGATGGATCACCTAACCAATTAGGATTTTGTGATATAAAAAAAAAAAAAAATTAGCATTAGAATTTACATTTTTATGGAAATAAATGTGTGGTTCAAGGGAATTATTGAATTCTGAAGAATTCCTGCATAGTATGGCCAAGACAAAATGGATGTTGCCAACCATGCCTAGACTGAAGATGCAAGTTCCCTCTGTCAACAAGCATTTTACCCTTTTTTGCATAGAATTCTTACAGAAAAGAAACACCTGTCTTTATTGCAAGATGTCTTCTTTGATGAAGAAACAGGTGAAGCTGTAATTCACTAGAACAAATTTAAAACTGTGCTCAGCTATGCTTGGCTTTAGTGATATTTTGAAATAGATTTTTTCTTTCATAAGTACATTAATTCCCAAGGCAGCTGTGAAAATAATAAATTTTCCTCTACCAAAAATTCACTAAGGAATTGCTCCACTGAAATTTGTGCTTGTTTACTAACCTCTAGATAATCTGTCTTTGCTGGTGGGTGAGACAGTTGTGAAACTTCTTAGCCAATATTTTTTAAATCCATAGATTAACTGGGTTCTACAAGCATCAACCAGCAGGATTAGATGTCAGGTCAAAATTAGTTATCTAAGTTACCTTCCTAGTCAATAAGTATCAATTGGCACCTTCATGTTGTTAGTCAACAAACTATGAGAGAGACTAAACCTTTATACTGCTAAAAGGAGCTGAGTCTGGGCCACAGCTGGAAGAAGGTCAAGTCCCAGTTTACAGGATATTTCAGTGTTCTCCAAAGCTTTTGCATCAGCTTTAAGAAAACACAATTAAAGAAAAGAAAAACACATCTCAGAAATCTCTTTCTTGCACACATGGATAAGAGCAAGGCTTGCCCAGGAATCTCCAGTGCAAGCTGAGTGAAAATGAACAATTAGTTTAATTTTAATTATCAACAGGTCTTGTTACCAGTGTGTTGACCTCTGGCACAGCCCTTTGGTGTGGGCTATCCTCATGTAGAATAAAACAGGTTCTAGAGTTACTGCTTTTATCACTTATAAGCCTGATTGCATCATTCAGGTTGACAAATATGACACAAAATATTCAAATA
This sequence comes from Chaetops frenatus, assembly GCA_013400775.1. Lineage (NCBI taxonomy): Eukaryota > Metazoa > Chordata > Aves > Passeriformes > Picathartidae > Chaetops > Chaetops frenatus. The sequence continues at coordinate 153,428 of VZTR01032784.1, forward strand.
GATTTGCCATTTCCTTCAGGAATGTAGGACCTTGGTACCTGCGATGTGCAGCAGAACAGAGTAGCAAGAATGGCAAAGAATTTCTATTCTATTTGGTTAAAGGAAACTTTTGGGACAAGTTTTTGAATCTTCTTTGAATAGTTGAACCCAACTGTATAGACCAAATAGTATGCTCCCACTATTAAGCAATCCAAAATCCTTCCTGACACCTTTTTTTAAGGCAGCTTTTTGGGGCTTTTTTACAGAAGTTATAAAATTCTGGGTTCCCTTTGGGAATGTCAGCCCCAGAACTGAGATTACAATGCATGCCCTTGCTGGTGGGTCCAACTAAACCCAAATAACCAGGCATTCCCACTGAGAAGGTTGTTCCCCTTCCTTTTTAAACACTTCAGAGTCTCTCCACCTTCTCAGAGACCCATTCTACTGATCTCATATAGACAACTACTCCAAGGTTAAGCCCACCTTTCCTGGACAAGGTTGTCAAAGGTCATCTACAAATGCAGCTGACTGAAGTCACATTTTACATTTTAGATTTAGCCTGCTCTGTGTTTGGGCCAGGACATGGTGCTGGGGGATAAAATTGCCCTGTGGGTAAGTGTAAGAAAATATTGACCTTAGATTTATTTGTTCATTTTTGACCACAAATTACTACCCTTATTTCCAGAGAGGTGTCAGTTACTTGAGAATAATGAATAAAAAAGGTTTAAATTTTCAGTTATAAAAAATGGTTTTAAATATTTTTAGGTCATCAAGCAAAGGTGCTGAGCAAGGAAAACTGATTAGGGACATACCAGGACAGCACAAAAATCTTAGAGGCACAAGTGAACTATCAATTGGCAGGCATTTCCTTCCCAATATATGTTTGAAAATGCAATTAAAATAATTTAGAAAAACCACGTTGCAAGGAGTATTTGTGCTTTGTTCTACTGATGTCTGTTTATTAGACAAAGTGCCTGCACAATGCTTCCAAGGGGTAATTAGGATAGTCAAGTAAACATGGCTTTTTAATAGACCTGTGAGACTGGGTTTATCTAACTTTGGTACATGACAGGTCTCTGTAGTGGTGTAGGCTCCTCTGTTAGGAGTGATCTGACAGAATTAACATGCAGGTAAGGATTCCATCTTCAGTCACCTTGAAGCCAGCACAAAGGTAATTATTTCTATTTTGATACCTTTTCTGTAATATTTCCAGAACAGGAATCTAACCCAACACCAGGAACTGATTTCCTTCTATTTTAGCTTTCTGAGAGATAGAGAGCACATAGGGATGGGATTCAGCTCTGAATTGAGATATTTAAACCTAAAAGGCAGATTAATTTCTTTGAGTGTATCCAACCAGTACCATGTTAGGAACATGTAGAACCCATTCAGACCTTATCTGGTTATTTTAGATGCCAAACTAAAAGGTCTCTAGGTACAGCCTCATGAGGAGAACTGTGTCTTTCTGTAGAAACTGAGGGATGGGAAAGGCATTCCAGTCACCTAAGATATGACAAGTCATAATTTGCTAGCTGAATTCTACCACTCATGATCCAGACAGAGCTCCTCTTCCACTCAATGCTGTACTTTTCCTTAAAGGTAAAGGCCTGGGGCTATTTTTTGATCTCTAGGGTATTCCATCTAACCTGCACCTAGTCATTCCTAGTGCTGAAAGGTCTCTGAGGCAGATTCCTGTGACTGACAGTACACAGGATTGCTTCAGCTGGTGAGAGGAAGCCAGGTAGGACATCTGCCATGGAATGGGATGCCTCTGTCTCACAGTGGAATCTAGGTGAGACCTCCATTAGCTATGATATGAACTTTAAAAGCTGCCCCTCAAGTGAACAGATATATATAGAAATTCTGTCATCTCAGACAGACCTTGACCCCATTCTAATCAGGAGTTTGTGAAAAAAAAAAAAAGAAAAAAAAAAAAGAAGACATGCTAATGAACATATTTATTCATAGTTGAGAAAATACACACATATCACATCAATACAATACATGCCATTGTACCTGCTTGTAGATTTTATAAAAGTTTCAGAAAAAAAAATAAGGTACCACCTTTATCTCTTTGTTAGGAGTGTCTCTAGATATATGAGCTTTCAAGAAGATTTGTAGGATTTAATTCAATCTTTGCTGAACTATCCACTGACTTAGTGGGTTATGAATCTTACCTTAATGGAAGATTAAGCAACCTTCTAGAGAACATGGGGAAAAAAATAAGATAAATATGAAGAAAGTGAAAAATAAAAAGAATAATTAAAAAGGCAAGAAAATTAATTTGGAACAAAGCAAGCAATTTTTAAAGTTACAGCAAAGGATGGTGTTAGAAATTATTTGGTTATAAAAACAAGTATATTAAGTTGTAAGCTTACTTTCTACATATTTATTTAAGCATTTAAGTCCAGTAGCATCTGAAGTAGATCCCTCAGGTAAAGCAGAAGGTAAATGATGGGATATTCTGGTTTTGTAAGAAGACTTGCTGGAGATATAAGGAAAGCAAATCAAGTGGGATTCAGTATGACTGTGGGATTCAGTGCTTTGCAGTATGTCCTTTTCTGGACAACCTTTTGAGGCTGACATACTTCCTTTTCAGGGGTTGAACACTCAAATTTGAAATCGGTAAACTGAAAAATAGCTCTGCATATTTAATTGATGGCCCAGAGTGCTGGGTAATGTGAGGCAGACCTAGAAAATACATCTCATGAATGTGTGACTGAAAAATGCAAAACTGATTTCCCAGGTGTTGGAGCACTGGCTGCCACCAAAGGGTTTCCTCAGAGTTCAAAGTATTTCTTTCAAGAGTTGCAAAAGCGAGGTTCCTCTCTTCAGGACACTATCTGCCTTGATTTCTCCTGGCTGTCCTGCCTGCTTACCCACAGAAACTGCACCACAGAGACAGCCTGGTGCACTCCTCCCACAACAGAAAGCACCGTGTGACTTCCCCAAAAAACTGACGTACGTAGGACCAGGGATGTCAGACAGGACAAAGCTGCCCTTTGTGAGAGCACAAACACGATCAGTTCCTGTATCTGCACTGGGAGGAGTGCACACTGGGTCCCATTTCAGTAGCTGTTCAACACCTCCCACCTAACCCCTGCCATTAGTTTCCTTTCCTCTTCAACACAGAACCAGCAGCCAGAGCCAGGTACCATCCTCGAGAGCATTTCAAGAGCAATAATCAGCTTTCCTGCAAAGGGTCAGTGCTGATGTGACACATAAGGGCCCTTGTGCTCATCACTTACACACTTTATCCTTTCAGCTGAGCAGCCAGGGTGTTCAATAACCTGTCTGCTCTGCCTGTGGGGAAGGCACGGAGCTGGCACGAGGTGAGAGCACACACAATGCCCTGCTAATGCATCACGCTGCCATCGACTCCTGACAGTGCTCTTCCACAATGAACTGCAGGAGGGGATTTGCAAGTGCCGCTTCCAATTAAAAATAACACTTCTGCAAAGGAAAAGGAGTGAGGTAATGACTGTAATTCTAATCGAGCTGGAGCAGCTACCTCATTAGTACGTACTCCGTGATGAATATGCCTTTATGGCCTGTGCTCATACACCTTAACCCTTTCCTTCTGGACCGAAGCAAACCCCATCCCCACAGGAAGCACTGCTGGTTCTTCAGGGTGCAAGAATAACTCACAGTGAGGTGAATCATATTTTGCTTGTGAGACACACAGTTTTACAGAAAAATGGAGTGCTGTCACTTTAACTTAAGATTTGGCAGAGATAATAAGTACTGAGTCCAATATTTTCAGAAAAATTGCCTTTTGCTTCGAATTTCCAAATTTGGGATTAAAACTGGTAAGTCATTTCCCCCTCCTCCCTCCCCAGGCAAGGCAGCTGTTTCTTAAGAGAAAAGACTGGAAAATAAAGAGATTTCTAATCACTTCCAAACTTCACACATGGAATGATGTTTTTCTATTAAGTAATCTTTCAGGGCTGGACTTCAACAATGCTAATTTCTCTTTCTTAATGTCAGATAAAATGAAGTGCTGAACATTCAAATGTGACTTTCATGACAGAAACAGAGAAATTCATTTGTGTTTTCATTCTCATTTCTTCCCAGGCTTGTAGTAGAGAGGGACTTTCACCTCCAGATGACAATGGAGGATCAGCTTCACTAAAATAATTGAAGAGTTTGCCTTTGACTTGGTAGACGATCAGGTTTTTTCAAGTCCTTATAAGAACATTTCAAAAGCCAGGCCACATCACAGCAAATCAAGAGTGACACTAAGAAGAGGAGAAAAAAGTCACTCAGCAAGTGAGGAATGAAATGGATTAATTTTAATAGTTGTCTAAAATGACTGAGGTTTTCTTAAGCCACAAAGCTCCTGAAATTCTATTTAATAGATAAAATACAAACTGGTAATAACTGAATGTTTAGTAAACCCCTAAGCTCCTGATTTCTGCTCAAGCTGGCATGTTTTTCATTATCCCAAGGCAAACTCTCAGGTGCCAACATCTTCAGCGATTTGGGTGTGCCGTGCAATCAAAATTCTACCTCCCACAACGCTTCTTCCATTGAGTTTTCCAACTTGTGTCATTTTCTTCAGCAATGTGTATAGTGCTCAGTGGAAGACAACTTATCTTGCCTCAGCTTTGAAATAAACAATGAATCAGTGAGGTGACCTAGCCAGATTTTAAGTTCTTCTCTTGTGCCTCCATCCTCCACGGATTCACCACTTCTGTGTCACATGCAAGGTGCTCTCCTGTGTCACCCCCTGACACAGCTAAACAATCTCACATTTACAACAAGGAACACTGTCAGTAGTTGCAAAGGGGCACCTTGCACACTCAGATTTCAGACTGCCTCGAGTTATCTTCTCTGATTGCCCTCATATTTTGCCAGTGATAAACTTTTCCTATGACTCCTTAACTAATTTAAACAGCTGAATACAAGGAGTCAGTGAAGAACAGAATGACTGCTTACCCATGCTGGACAGACAACTATAAAGAGCAGGATTAGCTTAAAGATCTCCCACTTCTTAGCAGACTATAAGCCATATGTAGCATCTTTATCATACTGATCAAGAGAATAAACACTTTAACTTAACCCTCTTTGAAGATTTAAGATTTTTTTCATGCTGGTTTCTAGTTATTCATTAGGAAATTAATCATTGCACAGGTAGAACTAGTTTCATTAAATCAGTATGTGAAAAGGAATTTTAAACAAATGTGGCTTTTATTGAAAGACTGGGTATCAGTTACCTCAGCCTTGAAGATAAACAGGGTCTTGTTAGGTTGTGGTAGGATTACCTGCTTGTATCATTTTTACACCTCTAATTTCTGCCACAGGCTTTTCAAGCCTTTGAACACTGACATTGATTCATTAAGACTTTTTCATTCCACTCACGAATTATATTTCCCAGTAGAAAATGAAGCAACATTAATTACAAAAGTGAGATTTCTACAGTGAGATGTATAATTGTCAGTACTGAAGTGCACATTATAAGATCATGCACAACATCCTCTGCTGACATATTATGCAAAACAAACCCTTGATCTCTTTTGTAATTATCATTTTATCCCCCAGAAGTTTAAACTACATTTATTCCAAGAAGTTAAATAGATCTGAATTGTTCTCTATACTTGAAGCATGGAAAAACTTATATTAACAGAATTGTAAAATGATATCTGTTGGAAAGGATTTTTAAGATCATCTTGTTCCAACCCCTGCCATGGGCAGGGACACCTTCAACAAGACCAGGTTGCTCAGAAGAGCCCCATCCAGCCTGGTCTGGAACACTTCCAGGCATGAGGCATCCACAGCTTCTCTGACCAATTTAATCTAGTGTCTCACTAGAAAGGATTTCTTCCTAATGTCTAATCTAAACCTATTCTCTTTCAGTTTAAATTCATCCCCTCCTGTCTTATCTCTACCTGCCCTTGTCAAAAGTTGCTCTCCAGCCTTCTAGCAGGCCCCTTTAGGTACTGGAGGAGGCAATCCTTGAATATTAACCAACATTCTTGGGCCCCCTTTTCCCTCCAGGGCCTTATCCTGTGCCACTCTACCAAGCAGATCCCTGTAGAGGCCTAAGCCTGCTCCCCTGAGGTCCAGGGCTGTGAGCTTGTTGTGCACCTTCCTTGCTGCCCCAAGAATCCTGAACTCCACAATTTCAGGGTCACTGCAGCTAAGGTGACCCTGGAGCTTCACATTCACCATCAACCCTTGCTTTTTAATGAGAACAAGGTCCAGCATAGCACCTCTCCTCATAGCTCCTCTATCACTTGGAGGAGGAAGTTGTGATCAACACTTCCCAGGAACCTCCTGGATTGCTTATGCCCTGCTGTGCTGTCCCTCCAACAGATTTTGGTGTCGTTGAAGTCCCCCAGGAGGACAAGGGCTTGGAAAGGTGTGGTCACTCCCATTTGTCTCTACAGGACCTTATCCCCTCAGTCTTCCTGGCTGGATGACCTGCAGAAGGTCTACATTTTAATGTCACCTGTCCCTTCCCTCCTTTTAATCCTGATCCAGGAGTTCTCAGTCAGCTCCTCATCCATCCCCAGGTGGAGCTCCATGCAGTCCAACTGGTCATTGATGTAGAGGGTGTCACCCCTCCTTGTGACCCTGCCTGTCCTTCCCAAAGAGTTTGGCTCCTTCCACTCCAACCCTGCAGTCACAGGAGCCATCCCACCACAACCCTGAGTTGCCCATAAATCAAAGCCCTGCAGGTGCACACCTCGAACTGCTTTTGTTTCTTCCCCATGATGAGGGGGTGTGTTGGATAGAGGCATTCAAGCTGGGCTCTCAACAAAGACAAATGACTGGCTGGGGTAGCCAGAATTCCTTTGTTCTGCCCTCCAGGTGCTCTTCTGCTGATCTGTGATCCCTCTCCAGGCCCTGGGAATCTCTTCCTGGGGTCAAACTGGTGTGTATGGGACAGAGTTAGGTTCGTATTATTATACTCTATTAACATTCAAATCAGAGTAGTGACATGCAAGGTTCCTATTGGGAATGGTCCATGTCTCCAGCCCTGAGTGCAGCCACTTTGGGGTCCTTTCTGGTAATTTGGCAGTAGAGATAATAACTTTCATTACCTACAAATTCTCCCTGCCACCAATAATTTTAATAATAGAGACACAGCCTCAAGTTTCAAAAAAAGACAAGAAGAAAAGAGGTTTTCTGGTGGTTACAGATGTTCTCCATAGGTAGAAGCTCTACTGGTAGCAGGTAGCGATTGATATTGCCAACCACCTGCAGCCCTGGTCCCCAGAGTAGTCACTTGTGCAATTCAATTATCATTTCATTTGCCTACTTTCATCTAAGAGAGAGTATAAAGAGATTTCAAATGGATTCTACTGCCCAGGAAACACTTTTATGACTACCAGTGACAAGTTTCTGGGACTCAGTGTATGTCTCAATACATTTTTTGGCATTGTTAGTCATATATCCACATGCAGAAACAGGAAAGGTCCCACCCTGCTACCCACTCTGGTGTGTATGAACACCCTTCCTCCAGTGCATGTGCATCTCCAGGGCTTCAAGGCTAGAAAGCCTTGTAGGGTTTCCTCTCATGCAGGCACCCTGCAACCCTTGTAAAGCTGCCAGGGACAGAGTACATCCCTGCATATCAGAGCCCTGTGCAGCCACAAGCACAACTGGGAATTTTTCTCTATTCTGAACCTCTGATCTTCTATCATTTTCAGCAGTTTGTCACCTACTCTGACTAAAGGTGCATCAAAGCACATCTTCACGTTAAATCTGGCTGCAGGGAGAGAGTAGAATCTGGCACTTCATCTCAGTTCCCTAGGGCTGATTGTAGCAAAAGAAAGAGGAAATGTCACCATCTGCTTTGCTCCCAGTCCTGTCCCCTGTCTCTGTCAACATGCTACACCCTGCCTTTATTGTTGCCTTGAACTTTTGACTGTCTCTGGATATTTTTCAGAAGGGCCAGAAGAGCTCAGCCTGTTCAACGCCTTTCAGGGCTACAGACAATTGCTTCCTTCCTTCTAAGAGGGGAGGGAGAAATGCTGACAATGACTAAAGAACACAGTCAGGTATCACAGCCTTTTTGCAGGAGTCTCGATGATCTTCCCCTGCTCCAGTCCCTGAAAAAAAATAAAAGGACTGTATTTGGCAAAGCTGTGTATGCATACAAATGTATGCATCAAGTGTTTCCAAGGAACTTGGGAATCCAGTGACTTTAAGACTAGCCATAATTTTCTCAGCAGAAGCATACATAAAAGTCAGGGTTCACTTGTGACAGGAGCTGAAGCCAGGAATCATAATTACTTTGATGAACCTGGAAATTTGTAGCTGATACAGAAACCATTAGTGAAGTCCTACGTAAAAGCTTACACCCATGCAAGGAAAGCTTTTTTTCTACATTCTAGTGCATAAATAAATTTGTCTGTTTCTCTCTCTCCCACATTCATTTTCAGGAAGACAAGAAAATAATGAATAGTTGATTGCATTACCTAAGAAAGACATTCTAGTGTTGGATACATTTATGGAAATGAGGAACAATTAATTTATCATCACTTTATGCTAGTAATAAAAAATATTTATCTGCCTGGAAGGATTTGCATGAACTTTGATATCTGATTAATAGTAAGAGTTGTTAACATTAAAATGAGAGTAAAATATTCTGATTAGTTCTAATCACAGCAAACCTACAACAGATCTGGTGTTATGGGTGTGTGTATTCTGGATTTAGAGGGGATACCAGAGTCTGGCCCAAAAGAATATTTTAGGAAAGGAAAGGTTACTGTGAGCTCTAATTTTATGCCCAGTGTGATGAATTATTGGCATGGTCAGCAACCACTTAACTTTCTAGCTTTTATTTCTGGTCACAAACATTAATGGGTGTCTCTTAACCCCTGTGTGAGGAAGGTCAGCTCCATCCCAGTTTCAAAGATGAGCAACCGTGCAGAAAAAAGCAAATGCAAGGATTTTCATGCTCCTGAACCTTATTTGAGTGCTAAGTTGTAATTGACTTTGCTCCCATGCCTCAGACCCGTGTTCTGTGGGTATGATCTGCAACTTGTTCCTTTGCAGGAGGTCACAGTGGCCTGGGACATGGGCTCTCTCGAGATGCTGGATCCAATGTGAAGTAGGTGCTAAATTCAGGAGTAATTTAGTAGGAATACAGTAGGAGCTGTATTCCATTCTGCTTATCCCGATTTTGGGCAATATTCCTAATTAGCTTTGATCATCTGTAGTGAATCTTGTACTCTTAATTAGGAGTTATTCTGAAAAATGGGCTGTATCAAACAATTTGTTCAACAAAATCTGAACAATAATAGTAGAGCTTTGGGACTTCTTTTTATCCCAGTTTTCCATTCAGTCCACAACAGATGTAAATCTGGGTTGGCAATCTGAAGAAACTCCTTTGCCTTTGGATGGGATACTTTAAAATACGCTTGTGTTTTAGGCACCAGCTCACACACAAGAGAACATCCACCCTCCATTTCATAGTTATAGAATCTGGAAATTATGGAAGCAGGAAACTAGCCTATAATAAAAGATTTTGTGTGCTCCAGTACAATTTCTTGCATTCAAAAATTTTATAGTCAAGACATAAATATATTTAGCTTTATAGAAGATTGACCACAGGATATAATTGAAGTTCTCTTACATCTTGGTCATTTCTATTTGAGGATTATTTTTTTGTGATTAAAGACCTCTGCTTCTGTCCTGTAGGCTCTGAAAAGGTGATTACTACATTTACAGCAGCAACAAAGAGAGCATACAGGTTAAATGGAGGTAAATGCAGCTTTAATGCTTCCTACACATCAGAAACTTTTCCAGATGAACAGAATTTCACAAAATCCCTGTTAAAGATCTGGACAACTGGCATTGGCATTGGCAATTTCAAAGTCAGCAGGGATCATCTTTGAGCTTTTGTGGACTGAAAGAACTCCCTTTTCTTTGATGAAGGATTTGGGTATTTCTTCTTATTCTCTTGTCCATAAATTGCATATCCCATTTTGATGACTGGCTCACACTTCTACAGCTGAGCCAGCCCATCTTCAAAGTAGGACCTTGAGTCTTACCCCTGTACTGACATCTGGACATTGACTTCTATGTTTTACCACACATTCCCTTTATTTGCACAAGTTAACTCAAACAAATAATGATCCTGGGGTAGTTCCTTCAGGTAATATTCCTTTGCAGGAAGATTTCATTAGCAAGTCCCAGTGTAGATTTCTACTCCAAACAACTCCATGAATAACTGGGTTTGTAGAGATAGGAACTCGCTCATAATCCAGTGCCTTCCAGGTTTGTTTTCTCTTCTTTCAGGTACATCCTTGCCATTTGCAATTCTGCTTCCCAGCTCCCAGAAGAGCAGCCAGCACAGATATGATCATGCCTCAGTGTCAGTGAATTTGAACATAGTGACCTAGTTCAGGCAGAAAGTGTCTTGAAATGGCTGAAAACAATTGAGCCAGAGAATTAAAAACCAGTCAGGCTAGATTGAATTTCTAGAAAAAACTATTAGAATTGATAATCAAGCTACTGGGAAGCACTTAGAATTTAAAACAGTGCTGTGACTGTATAGAAATATTGTGGTTAGAGCACTATTTTAAATAAACTGCAGTCATGCACAGGTCACTGTTAGCACTAAATATCTCTGGAGACTGCTTTGCAATCTGAAAATAAACCCAAGCCAAAACCCCAAATTCTCAGAGCAATTACCTTCATTTTTAGGTTTTTCCAAGTGCAAAACTCCTAACACATTGAATTAATCTACAAATACTTATATGAAACATGTAAAGCTCAGAGGAAAACAACTCTTTCAGGTAGTGAGTAGAAATCAAGTATAAGTTGCCATTTTCTTTCAGGAGAGCAAAGATCTACACACTGAATTCCATTAACTGAGAACTGTAACTCTTGCTCCCTTTGATCACACATATGTTTTCAATGACCCCACATTTTTTATGTGATTATACAATTATGATACAATTACTGGCAGTTCGTGCATTTGAAGCTTCAGTATCTGAAAGCACATTTCAATTTAGCTGAGAACCTGCTTGTCATCCACTGCTGCCTTTTTTGCCAATGTTGAAACAGAATTGTTTGAAGAGTTCAGAGTATGCATAGAAGTGGGTTAGAAAAAACTTCAGTTTAACTTCACCCAAATAAGGCAACACATGGCACTTTTTCTAGGAAGAAAAATACTGTTTTATTTCAGTTTTAGGTTTAAAGTTACTTGTGTGTCTTGGCAGAAAGACTTATCTGGCAGGTAATGCTGTCATGAAGGTCTGACATGTTCTAAATCCTGCTGTCTGCTGCCTCAGCGAAATGAGGGAATGTGTCCTAAAGCACAGCTTTGCAATTTATGTGATGATGAAGAAAGCCACAGAAAACAAATGATCCATTGCACTATGGTTGTCTATCAGAATGAACAGTACTGAAAGCCTTGGAAATGAAAAAATAGTATCTCCTGACCTATCAGAAGACAAGGACAGCTCTCTGAATACTTGAAGACATGTGTACAATAGAAAATAAACAGTACTAGGTCTCAGGTTCAAGAACTGGGCCATGAGTATTCATCCTGTTTAGTTGTTAACACACTCTCTAGGCTGTATTTCCTCAGGCTCAACCAGAAATGCCTGAAACAATGTGAAAAACAGGATGTGCAGGGGGCCATTCCCAGAAGACAGGCTGTTTATAGCCATCTCCTTTTTTTGGGAAAGGTTTGCCATAGAAGAAGATTGTAACTTGTTTTATTTACTAATCTAAGTGCCTCAACAACCAAGAGATTGGGTAAAGACTGGGACTGTCTTGGAAATATTTTTCAGCATCACAACACATCTACATATAGTGGAGAAAGCATGCTTTTTGCCTTATTATTTTATCCATCTTCCATTTCATAATGAAGATGCTTTCAGGGCAGTTTGAATTGGTGATTTAGACTGCTTCTTTCCTTTACAACAGCTAAGGATTCATAATGAAAAAGAATTACAGGAGTTTTCTTTCTTCGTTATTTGATTCATCTGAGCCTAGCTCTGCAGATCACAGGAAAATATACTGTGACCCTTTTTACCAGTCCTTCCTTAATTTCACAGTTTACTAATTTTCATAAATATCAGAAAGAACAAAATGATTAAGGAGTGCTCGGTAATTTCTGAAGTATCCATGCTGAAAATGCATAGATGATGATTATCATCAGCAACTCCTCCTGTAGAAGCTGTCACTGAGGGTCTTTATAAAACATCTTGATGGAATAAGCCTGTTCAATAGAAATCTGAAACTAATTGATAAATATTCAGATGCATTTTTCAGTGAAAAAAATTGGGTTTTTTTCAAACACCATATTGTTTTATTGCCTTGAAAATATGAACAGTATTAACTAAGAACATGCCTCTTACATTAATGAAATGAAAGCCTATCTTACAGTGTGACTGGATCAAATTGATATTGAAAGACCAAGTGCACAATGATTAGATGTAGGGAAGATGGAGTCAGGCCCTTTTGCAGAGGTACTCAGTGAAAGATGAGACAGTGCTCACAGATTGCACCAAGAGAAATTCTGAGTGCAATCAGGAAAAAAAAAGTCAAAAGTAACGTGGTCAAACAATCATTGATATAATAATTATACTGAGAATCACTAGTTGTGGCATATCTCTCCTTGGTAATATTAAAAACTTAATTGGAGAAGGTCCAGGGAAAACTAATGTAATTTTGGAGTTGGCATCAGTCTGCATAGGGTATTAAATCCAATGCACTCCTGAAATCCCTTCCAACAAATTTTTTCTATGGTTTTGGATCCAAAAATATACTAATTTCAGGTTGTGATTAGAACAAATTTATAAAAAGTTAATACGACTATCCTCCATAAAGCAAACCACTAAATATTATAGGAGTCTGAGAGCTCTGCTTATGCCTCCAGTGTGAAATTAACTGTCCAGACACACCAAGGATGGTCTGTGCTCCAAACTCCCTCAAACTAATACAGTCACCTTTAGAGTGATCTTTAATTAAATATGGGGATATACCACATAAATGTCTTCATCTGTAAATGTCTTCAAGTAACCTTATATTTTACAGTGTGAGCAGCCCTGATTGCTGAAGCTAAAAGAGTTTAATGGGAGACTCTTTCCATTCTATGGTGGAAACCTTATTTTTTTCTGGTGGATCATTTTAACCTTCAGTGGCTGCAGTGACCAGAGTGCTGCCTGGCTGTTCTGTGAGGTTCAATGAGGACAAATATATTCCAAGTACATAATGTTAGATGAATCTTGTCCAAAGCACTTTATGAAAGTGTTTAACATCACTGTGACTAACTCCCATTCTACAAACAGGGAAAATGGTGGTGAGGTGGCTCTCTCAGATCATACCCAAATCATGTGAGAATGCCATTCAAGATTTCAACATGGAGTTAACCATGTCCACCCATAGATTGCACAGTTTAATAATACCAGAGCTACAACAAGGAGAGACAAGCATTTATTAAATGTCAACCATTGCTCATTATGCTAATTAAAGATCTGGAAGACTGTACAGGACTTGGCTATAATTTAGAAGCAGACTGTGTTCATGTATGGTATGCTGATAACATTGGCAGGAAGGAACAATAATGTATATATTACTTGCTAGAGAAATCTGTTATTTTGGGGATTTTAAGGAGGTATATGAGAACATAAATTTCTGTTTAGTATTGAAATTATATTTTAGTGTGAAAATTTTAGAAAGAAAAATTTGTAGAAAAAAAACCAAACACATTAAAATTTCAAGTTCAAGAAAACCTGTTCCTGAAGTCCTTTATACTCAGCATCTCTATTTACTGTGTTTAAATAAAGCCTATGTGTGATGTAGGTGTCAAACCACCCTGGACTGGAATGAGCAGGGAACAAATGGAATAGTCCACTGCCACACTGGCAGCTTTTGCAAAAATATATTTTGACTCACAGATTCTTCCAGGCTCAACAATATTTACCTAGGTGTTAGCCAACCCCTGACCTGGGCAAGTCAGTGCCTGAAGCACTAAGATTTACATACATTTTGTTCCAAAACTCCTTTATAAATTATATTGAAAATGTATGGCTTGTTCTGCTTTCCCTCATTGCTCTACAGATGTCAGGGTCTTTGATCAACTGCACTGGCATGAGTAGGATTTACTTGTATTATAAAATTAATGAGTTTTTACTTATACTGAGGCAACACAGCAGCAGTACTAAAAATCTCGCAGTTTCAACATACATTAACTAATACTGAGGTTTCAAGGCTTCTTAGAGAGCAGATCCAATCCTCAGGATTCAAACTTGACAACCTGTGTAAATAAAACTCTCAGTCTGGCATGCAAGCAGATAAGCTTTCTTTTTGGCCTGCCCTGGAGAGGAGAGTCTAGTTCTTTATCCATAAGAATAACACAAGCTGGGTTTGGGTCTTAAATCAATGCAAATTCCTTGGCAGGTTGAATCTGGGTCTACATTTTGCATCGTAACTTCTCTCTAGAAATACAAGGAGAGAAAATGAAAACTACAAGAATCCAG
>VZTR01032784.1:172231-184007 GCA_013400775.1 Chaetops frenatus
TGCCCAGAGAAACTGTGGCTGCCCCATCCCTGGAAGTGTTCAAGGCCAGGCTGCATGGGGCTTTGAGAAACATGGTCTAGTGAAAGATGTCCCTGCTCATGGTAGGAGGCTGGGACTAAATTGTCTTTAGGGTATCTTCCAATCCAAGCCATTCTATGATTGTTCAACTCCATGATTCTATTTTCTATAACTTTGGATGTAGCATAGGTGATTTCTGTATTAAATTGCACTGTTACATCTAACCTGAGTGAAGGCCACACTCTAGTTGAGAAACAGTGTTTTAAAGTGTCACAATTTAAGTGAGAATGAAAACAATAATCCTTACAGTGCTTTGATTTCTGCTGCTCTCTGCCCCATGACAATAGCAAATTAAGCAGCTAGAACCCTACAGCAAATGTATTTAAATCAACTGAAACAGCAAAGAATAACCTCAGAGGCTTCAACTCAGTCCTGGAAGACTCCTACTGCCTCATAAGGGACTATAGCCCACACTCAGCTTGAAGCTTGCCTTTGTTTTGCCTCCTGGCTCAGAACTGTCTCAGGCAGCTCTGTTCTTTTTGTGAGCAAATGCCTAACTGTACTTTCTCACTATAAAAAATGAGGATAATTTATCATTATCTCAGTAAAGCTTTGAAAGGCTCAGTGCCCAATATTGTCTCTGACTGAAAGCTCATGAATTCAGAAGATTGATGTTGGCACAATTGTGTATGTTCCCTTTTAAGTCAAATATTTTCCCATAAATATTTTGAAGAGTGTCAAGCCTAACTAGATTTTAGAAATTAAACTAAAGGTTGAAGCATTTAGAAAATGTCTATTTTAACATTTTTGATTGCCATATTTTAATCATGACATTTCAAAGTTTCTGAAATGAAACTTGTTAAATTTTGCTAATTATATTTGTGTTAAGATCAGAAAGAAATATTGGATAGCTGCACCAAAGTATTCTATAATTATGGAAAAGGGGGAAAACACCAAAACTGAAAACCTTAGACCCAAAAAACCTACAATTGAACTTGTATTTCAGATAGAAAGGCACATTATTTGGTTTTCATCTCTAAGGAAACGTTGGAGGTCCCAATTCCTTCACAGATTTTAAAATTAAGGCATCTTATTTTCCTGGACAGAAAGGCTTCCTTATGTAAATTCCTGGAAAAACACACAAAAGGGGCTATGCCTAAGGCTTATCTCTTCAATATACTTTCTCTCTCCAGTTTACTTTGTGGTTGTTGCTATCACAGAATGTCACACTGACTTCCAGAGGTGCACACACTTTCCCATTGCCTACTAAACCTGAAAGTGGCATTATTGCTTTTTCCATCTTCTGCCTTGGAAGAAGTAGAAGCAGGCTATGAATATTTAGATAATCCTTGTCTTTCCCAGCTCTAACCCACTGCCACCCAACTTTGCTCACAGTGCTAAGACTTTCCTTGCTCTCTGGGATTAGGAATGGGAGAAAGCAAATGAGGAAGGTCTACACTTCTGTAGTGATCAAATCATTAGTGCACCTTGAAAAGCACAGCCCAGGAGCCTGAAGAGGTCTGGGAGAAATCTGACCAGAAGTCATTCAGAAACCAGAAGAGAGGACAAATTCCTTCAAAGCCCACAACTCACCCTGCTGGACCACTCAGCTCTTCCTCAACCTCATTCCCTTCCCACAATGCCCCATCCTGAAACAGCCTTGAATAAGGAGTGCATAAAAACAGCTGAGCTCTTCTGGGGGTACCTATGGGCATAGAGGAGCTGCAGATGTGTTATTGTCCTGTGCCAACACCATGTGCTGAACATGACCAGTCCCAGCACAGGACCTTATACAAATTGCAGCTCTCTACACCTTTCCAATCCCGAGATGGGCCAGGAACCACCCAGTCCTCGTGCATTTTTTGGCAAGAATAGAGCAATCCCCAGCACACAGAAAGTGTCAGGTGACCCCACAAAAGCCCCCATCACACCTGCAGCTCTACAGAGGGCATTGCTGCAGGTGGGATGATGAACTAATCTGAGATGTGCCTGCCCCAGCATACTGGCAGAATGAGTCAGCAGAAATACAGGGTGTCTCTTAGGCAAAAAGTTTCTTTCTTGCCAGCAAAATCTCATCATCTTTACCCAAGAAAAACTCCAATCAATTGCTCAAGGAGGTATTATAGGAAAGGTTAGTTAAATATTGCACTATTGGTCATTGAATAATGCTTTTCTGCATAAAGAGAAAATGGACATGACTGTTTCCTTGGTGAACAGAGGACGTAGACTGGCTCTTCTCAGCTCAGGTGAGAGTTTCCTAGCTTTTGCTTTTAAAAAAACAACTTGAGTTAAAGATGGTGCTATTATCCTGGCAATTATATAGTCCCACTTTAAATTTCTTAGGGATCTGTAAATTGCCCTCATGGTGTTTTCAAACCAGCTGGTGGCTGTGTTGGCTGGCTATCTGTTAGGGAGTGATTTGGCACACCGTTAATCACTGTGCACTCTCAATTCCAGCTTTGGCAAGAGATTTTGCTTCCTGAAGGAATTTCCTGTTCCGCAAATCAGTTTAATACCAACCAAACACCATCTATCAAGACTAAAGTCTGCCTCACACAGCATGAATTATATTATTACATTCATTTCCAGCAATAAGTCTCTTGAATGTCTTGGTTGTTTTTACCATATACTCAGTTTAGGAAAGCAAAGCAATTCTTCAGAGTGAGTTTTCAATTTGTATGCTTGAATAGTTTAAATTCCATTCCAGCAATACATAATGCATTGCTACCATGCTCTGTATCTGATTCAGGCTGCTTGGATATTAAGACAGTAACCACTTGTGTATTGTCATCAGTACTTAGCAGATTGAGGACAATCTTAGAATGAAAATCACTCCCAGCAGGTTCTGCATTTGGTAAAGTTAAGGCTGACATCAAGACTAATCCAGGAACAGTGGAAAATAAATTACTGTGTACTTTTCCTTCATATGTTCTAAAGAAAATAAAAGCTTTTTACAGTGTTTTCAGCCTGACCAGTGTTGACACAGCCCACTGCTTATGAGAAATGTCGTGCTAACTGTATTGCAGTTACCACCACTGCCACAGGCCTTGTTAGAGATTAATTTAGGATTTGAAGATGTAGAGGAATTCATGTGCAGCCTCAATATATTTTCATTACACTAAATCCTGATGCAAAATTGAATGAAAGGCTTCCAGCACTTCAGCATGGATGACATGCTTTACTAAGGGAGTCGCAATGTAAAGCCACCCCAAACACACCCTTCTCCTGCAGAGCTGAGACTCAAAGGGTCAAGCAACATGCACACACTCCTGACCTGGAGTCATGGGTCTCTGAAAGTATCATCTGTCAGAGAACTGAAAATGAGATTGTTTGCCACTTACAGCAATTTTAAATTTGTAAACAGACAAATTATCGATCCTTGTACTGAGAAAAAATTCAATACAAGTCACCCTGCTACTTAAATTTGTATTGATGTGTCAATTCTATGCACTGTTTACATTCTGGGGTTTTTTGCCATAATATTCCATGCATCTGGCAAAATACATTTTAGGGTTAGCTTGTTGAGGCAGAGGAAACCTGAACATTCTTTCAAATGCAAAATGAAGCATTTTGAAATGAATTTATTTTAAGCTGAAATGAAAAATAAATGTGAGCAAAAAGAAAAACAAACAGATTTTCTATGCTGCAAAGAAAAAGTGCCAAACAAATTTTTCTTTTTTAATCTAATATCCTTGTTTACAGTGAACTACATTCTCAATTCCAAAAAAATATTTGGGCTTTTTCACACATTCTTCAATTTTTTGTTTTTGTTTTTGTTTTCACAACAAAATATAAACCAACCCTCTTGCATTATTGATTGTTATGGTCATCCCTTCTAGATATATTTCAGAACACAGAAATGATAATGTCATTCCATCTTTGTGTTGTAAATAGTAGAAGAAACAAGAAAATTTCTTCCTTCTTCCTGAGGACCTTTGGATTTTATGCCAAGTTCAGGGTTGATGACAACATTTTGCAATGATGACAGAGCTCTGCACCTGCCTAGGACACACTTGGTTCTTAGACTCTTCTGTTCAAAGCCTGCTGCTCACAGAGTAGTGGGAGAGGGTTTAGTGGAGGGGTGGGGGAGTCCCCTTACTGGTGGAATTGTAGTGGAGGTGGAATGTTAGTGCCATTTCCTGGCAATTTCTGAACAGTGTCTCTGTGTACAGCTACAAAGTTTTATAAAATCTGTTTTACAGAAAAATTTATGTCCTTTGGACGAGTCAGAGCTTGAACAGCTTTCAAGGATGTCAGGCAAATATTTCCTTTTTTCAATTTTTACTAAATAGTGATGTATCATAGGCTGCAGTGCAAGAAGAGCAGTATTGGAGAAATAGACCTGGATATCCAGATATTGCTGTTTTGCCTATGCCACAGGCTTCACACAGATTTAACCAAACACTATTGCTTCTGTCTGAAAAATCTTCCAAAGATCTGAGGAGACTTAAGAAGGAACAACCTGTATGACTCAGATTGTTGCAGAATTTCTGATAATTTGGGTTTACACTGAGAACAGGCCAATTTGAAAGCCCCACTGGACCCTCTGGCATTGAGGGCATTCTCCATGGGTGATTTTCCATATTCCTGCCAGCTGGCTGACAGGGAGCCCCAGGCTCCTCTCACCAGCCACTTCAGTGTCGAGCTGCCCAGCTCCCCAGAGCACCCTGTGGACTAAGGCCAAGAAGCTGGTGATGGAGGGAGGGGAGCAATATCTTCGATTTTCCCATGAAAATGGCCCCTGCACAAGTCCCATGCTACAGACAATTCTCTGATTTTTCCTTCCCATTCTCAAGCGAGGTCATGCCTGTCACTAAGCCAGCTAGCACAGATGGAACACACAAACAAAAGTCAAATGCCAAAACCAGGCCTTTTTGAGGGCATTAATATTGGTCTCATGAAAGGTACTCCCTCTCCTACTAAATTTTTCTTATTCACATTCATAAACCTTCCCTTCACCACTCCTGTTTCCAGGCATGTGCAGAGTGGAAGCAAAACTAAACAAGAATGTACAGCAGTGCAGGCACAGAAATGAGGTTCATGAACAACATCTGGCATCAACACAAGGATTCTTTGGGGGAAAAGTATTTTTCCTCCACTAAAAATAAATTAATTCCTAATGCAAACAAATCACATAGCCTCTTCAAAAAATCTTGCAAATAGACAATTTCAACAACACTGAAGCATCATCAGGTAACTGAAAACTCAGCTCCACAACCTGCAAAGGCAAAAACATTTTATATGCACCAACCATTACTACTTACAGCTGAAGTTTCAAGGGGAAATGGAATTTATTTTGTGAGGTAGCCATGAACTTAATTTTCGAGAAACATCTAAGATAACCACACATGACCTTTCTAGTATACTACCTCACAGTGCTAATTAATAGCTATTACTTGGAGATAGTTTTACTGGATTATAGATCAAATCAAGTATAGACCAAATTTTCCAAGGGGTACATATTCAGGTATCTGTACCATCACTAAACTTGTCTGCTCTGTTTAGGCAGCTTCAACACTCTCTTTTAATGAAAGCTATAAAACAGATACAATTGAGCCTGTGGCAGGAAGAAAACTACCCTTTAACAATTTTAATATCTTTTGAGCAAACCCACACAGTGATAACCAGCCACCTGGACACTCCAGGGTTAATAGATAGCTATGGTAATAGTATTCCAATAGCACACATTGCCTGAGACACTCCTGGATCCTGTGATAACTCCTGTCTAGGCATGAGCTTTTAAAGCTCTAGCTTAGCAGAGTGCTTAAAAGCATCCTTGGTCTTAAGCAGTAAATTTAATAAAGCTCCTCAAAGGTTTAAATTGGACAAATAATTGCTGTGATAAGTCATGAGCTGATGTACTATAGTTAAATGAGGGTCTGAGCCATAAGCCTCCAGAAAACACTCTCAGACCATGGGATGTTGGGGGGTTTTCTCCATCTATTCTATCTGTACTGTTCAAGTGAGTACTCAAATGAGAATGCCTGCAGTGTCCTTAGGAAAGGGGACTCTGGTGGACTGAGCTTCCAGGAGTGTCCTGGAAAGGCAATAATTGCTTCCCTGGAGCCCTTTCCTTCCACTAACATAGCCCAGATTGTGGTTGGTGCTCTGTGACTCAAGGATACATGATTCACTTATGTTCAACTTGTCATCCACCGGGACCCTGAGGTCCTTTTCTCTTGCTCAGCCAGTCTGTGCAGGACTTGGCCTTTGTCTTCACTGAGCCTCTTGAGGTTCCTTCCAGCCCATTTCTTCAGCTTTCAGACCCACATGAATCTACCTTTCACCATGCCAACCATTCTGCCTAGTTTGGTTTCAACTACACACACATGAAGGGTATATTCTGCCTTTCACCAAGGAAAATGATCAAAATGCTGATTGCTTTTGGTTTCAGAACTGAACCCTGATCCAGTGGAAGCACCAAAGTCTTAAACTCTCTACTGTAGCCCAGATGGATGTAGTGAGTAGTTTATCAACAGAGCTTGGAGTGCTCTCATGTACTACATTCTGGGAGCTGTGCACCTACCGAAGACAAATACATCAGCTCACCTCTGCTAAACTCAGATTCATGCCACCCAACCTGGCCTGCTTGAAATCAGAGCTGTTATTATCACCACACCTAAATTCAGCAGTGGAAGTTTACACTGCAGACACCTGACCTAACAGTCTGGAATCCTACTGCTTTCAGATGGAACCTGTCAGATGGAACCAGTCAGCAGAGCTGGTGGAGCTCAGGCTGCTCCTAGGCATGAGACTGGATGTACCTAGGCATAAACCAAATGCCAACAACTCTGTTTACTGGGTCTTGTCCAGTGCTGCAGAGAAGACCAGGATAACATGTTGGATGCAGGTCATGAGTAGTCAGATCACCTCCAGCCCCAGAAGCCAGACCAGGGTTGCTACTAATTCTCCCTCCCTACTCAGTCAAGAGACACAGGCTCCTCTTTGGGACAGTGCTTTAAGTGTCTGTGTTACACATGCCTCTACATCTTCCCCTCCCTCTGCTCCCTACACACTTGGTTTCTTGGATATGTAGTCAAAAGTGATGAAACCTGCTCAGTCTGCCTGTGTGACAAATGGCAAAGACAGTCCTGATTCCATGTTGGGTCTCTATAAAAGTAACAGAGGGGATTTATTTCTGGAAACACCTGCCTAGAGTTAATTTTCACATGTACGTCTGCATTTCTGAGGTGCTAATAAGTTGCCCTCAATGTAATTTAGCAAAGCCTGGCACACTTCCTCCATCTCCTGAAGATGTCTTACTCTATTCAGGGCTCTTTACCTGTAATGACATGCTCTGCTGCGTATTTAAAAGGTTCAGCTTAATAGAGCCATGTTTATGCTTAGTAGATTGTGAGAGGCAAAGCTGCTTCTTCAACAGCAAGTATAATTTGCCCAATTTTACCTTCTTGATAGAGAAGCCCAGCAATTTCTGCTAGGAAAGTCCTAGGAATAAAAACTCTATGTTTTGCTAGAGATAACAGCATGGCAAACAGCTATAGTGTTTCAGGATTCTTCATTCCCTGTTGTTTTTGCACTTCTTTCCAATCATTAAGATAACTGCAAGGGTTGCTATGGTATTTTTTTTTAATTATTTTCTTTTATTAGGCACTATACAAACATGTTGTGTGAAGTAGAAAGAAAATGATCACGGGAGCAGCTGGCCCTTTCTTGCTATCTGCATGAGCTAGGTGAAAATACAAATAACCAGATCCCTCTCCATGTGTCAGGCACCAGGTTTAGTTTGACTGTAATTTCTCCCCCGATTGCCATGCAGAGAGCCCCAGCAGCAATCTCAGCTCTGCAAAACCACCATCTTCTCCTGCAGTTTGCAGAGTTGAAATGAGGATGCAGAACTATCTCTGTTGCTCCAGATTCCAAAACTTTTCTGTCCCTCTAGCCAACACAAGTCCAATCTTACTTTGGTCTTAGCTGAGAGATACTTTACTATTCCTAGTAACAGCAAGAGGGCTTAATTGGTTAATTATTATTGTCTGTTACACCTTGCCTTTTAGTTCTACCACCACTTTATTTAGAAAAGGAACATAGCTTTCATATAGTTCTAAAAAGATAAAAATGGAATGTGAATTATTTAAGGTTGATTTCTGATTCAGCAAATATGCATATTTTAAAGATCTTATCATGAGCTACATTTCAGTTGATCAAAATCTAGCTAAGCTCGATTCCATATATTTATTTTTCCTTCAAAATTAATTAAACTCATTTTTATGTATCTATCCCACACTGCTCATATCTTTTCTATCCACTAAGATGCCAACAGGAAAGTAATTGCAATCACAGACCAGTGCTTTATACCTCCCATCTCACCCTACTATTACTCTGAGTCAGCAAACCGATTCTCAAAATAAATCAAAGGTTTCCCACTTCCTTGTGGTGAGATACATCACATTACATTAGAGGCATCTTTCAAGCTCTCCTACTAAGTGGGATGAGAATATTAAAATAAAGTCTATTTCAAATTCCAGTCTTGGCAAGTTAATAAAAGAGGGTATCTTGATATTTTTAAATTATATTTTGTAATGGCTTTCAAGCATACTTTACCGGGTGTCTTATTTGTAACAAAAGCACAGATTTTTATGTATAGAAAAATATTTCCATATCACATTAAAGCATCTGGACAGCAATTACTAGTTTGACCTTTGTAAAAAGCCACCCCCACAGAACTGAAATGATACTTCCTCAACTCCTGCCATTTTTGTTGCTGCTTTTCTATTTCCCTAAAATTCCTTCACTTTCACAGCTGAGTGAACATTTAAGAGAGCATCAGGGAGGGAGAAAAAAAGCTGTAGACTTTGTCTCCAAATTATGTGATTGAAGAGACTTTCTGTTAATACACAGCCCTCCTCTTTATCTCCCCCTTGAAATGGAGAGTTGCAATCTAATGTTAGATTTGCCCCTTTTTTTTTTTTTTTTTTTTTGACTCCAAGGCAGGGGCTATCAAAATCTCATTGACAGAAGTCACCTATATGAGTCAACATGAAAAAGCAATGAATATGTCATATATTTTTGTATTGAAATAGGTCCACAAATTTTACTCAGCTCTGGAAACGAAGCCAGCACTTGAATGAACACTGCTTTGCATCCTTAACTATAAAAGCTGCAACCTGCACAAGTCTGATAACAGCTCACAGTTACTGCTGAAACATTTTTTTCCACCTTGCAAGCAATTCCTTTAAAGGAGAAAATTGCAGAGCATCCATTAATACCAATAACTTTGCCTTCCATCCATCCATGGCTTCACGCATGCTGGGGCTGCTAGAGAAGAGATCCCACATTTCTGGGTGGAAAATAAGCCTGACTGTGTGAAATCAACCACATTCCACTGGGATACAAGTCAAACCCTTCATGACAGCAGTAGTCAGTCCTGGTGATTGTTTTTCTTTTAAACCAAAGTTCACCCTATTTCATTCATTCTCTTTGCTCTTAAAGACAAGGATTTCAAGCTCACAAGAGTCCAGGTTCTGGAACACTCTTCCTTGTCCAAATACCAAGCTGGCAGACTGAGCATCTATGGGCTTTCCTCCCCCTCCACCTCTCCAGAGACCTGCTAAGATTTTGCAGTTGAAATTAAATGAGCTACCCCATAATTTTATATGTAACTTGTCACCAGCAGTCTAAGTAATGAAGACACCTGCTGGTTGCTCACCACCCAGGCATCAGAGAGATCTCTCCTGGCATCAATTTTAATTAGTTCATTGCAATGCTTTTTGTCTTCTCATCCTCCTTTCATCAGGAAACCTTCACCCATACTCCTTTCAGAATCCTACTCTGCAGATCTTGAATTGTGCTGAGCTGCAGCTGGCTCAAAAATGGACCCCTTTATGTTCAGAAACTCCACTACTGAAGGCAGAGCAATAGAGCAATTGCCCTCTCTTATGCCCTACTTCTACCCATGCAGACATTAAAATATCTGACCTCATTGAAAATGAAATATTTCAGCCTCTGATACTGAGAAGTCAAAAGTCTTTACTGGATGAGCAGAATTGCAACTACCCATCATAACAATTTTCACCATGTGCCATATATTTATAGCAACCCTTTCCCTAACAGCAGACAAGATGGGGTACGTTTGATCACATCTAGGCCAGCTACTTACAGAAAGAACCACAGTGGGAAAAGAAACTTTAGACTATACAAAAAACCAATTATCACCATGATCTGGCAAAGATACAGAGAAAGGAACTTATGAACCACAGCATGAGAGTACCTGCAAGAGGGTACAGTGAAGCACAGCCACAGTGCCAATAGTTAAATGCCTGAGAAGCCTTTGTGGCCTGTTAACAACAGAGATATGAACTTTCCAGGGCTCTTGCTTGGCTGCTTAAGGCTCATACTCTGCAGCACAGGACCAGGAATGTCTGTACTACCAATTAAAAGAAGGGGACAAAGAGAGATTTCAAGCACTGGGCCTGTACTACCTACAATTAATGTGATGATTTTGGACTATTACAGCTAGCTCTCATATGATAAACCTTACTTTTCGAAGGAGATTACTTCTAGCTTAGAACAGCCTGTGCTGTTTAGCAATTGCTCACCCTCAAGACAAGGCTTGTTCTGTCTCAAGAGACCTGCCTTGAATGTGTTCCCTGAAATGGTCTCTGACCCTGACCAGGACAAGCCAAGATTATGTCCTTAAAGAGGGGCTCCAAGAAGGCTCTCTGGAAATAGAGGGTCTTTTTACTTGAACACAGGCTGTTAAATTTAAAAATACATTACCAAAAAGAATCAGGCAGTTAAAATCCATTTCAGAGACTGAGGATTTGAGGATTCAAAAAACACAAACAAGGAAAATTTGAACACTTGTGATGTTACATGATGTGTATCTGCAAAGAGTGCCAGGGAAAGGGAGGCATTTAGAAGCTGCTTTATGCACCTGCTTTAGGCATTTAATACCTTCCATTTACCTAGGTTAAAAATGGAGAAGCATGAAGATACATTAAATTTTTGAGGACCGTAACACTTCCTATAAAAATAAAATTTATGTGTACAAAGGTTTCTGCAGAATGAAAAATGGAGAGAGGAAAGGGAGCTGTGTGAGTGATCAGGAGCTGAAGAACCAGTCATGGTGCTTCTGTTAGTGACTGACAGGAGAGCGCCTTCCTCTGGCACTGGGGAAAAATATTTAGGTAACAGCTGCAAGATACAGGGTTCTGCTTGCCATGGTGGTAATCAAATTTATTTCCTGTCTGCAGAACTAATTTTATGGGCTCAGTAGATGGGAGAAAAACTGCAAATATGCTCAGATGGAGTCAGGGTGGTGGGAAGCTCTTTGCCTGGCTTTGTGCCTGCAGCTCCACCTGAGAACCAGAGAGAGATGGAGAGACAGACTCTGTCAGTCCCTGGGAGACCAGATGAAAAGAATTTCAAATTTGCCACATGAAGGAACTCACTCATTCCCATCTTCCATTTCTGTAATAGAGATGGGAATTGGAGCCTGTTTTCCCCTAGCCTCATGCTTAGATGAGGAATGGGTTTCTCACAGAGGAGAGCAGCTTGCTCCCAGTGAGACCAGTGACAAAGCAGAGCCAACTTCCCCCAAACCTTGAGTTCTGTAGAATTTGATGCATATTCTTTTCCAATTACTCCTTTTTCCCCTCCCCAGAAGATCTAAAAAGCAAAGATGAGTGCTTAAAAAAAAAAAAAAAAAAAGGAAAAAAACCCAAAAAAATGGGAAAAAAAAAAAAAAAAAAGAAACGGTTTTTTTTTTTTTTTTTTTTTAAAAAATTAAAAAATTTTA
>VZTR01032784.1:184038-200834 GCA_013400775.1 Chaetops frenatus
AAAGGAAAAAACCCCAAATACATAGATAGAATAAAAAACAGAAGTAACCTATTTTTTTTTTTTTTTTTTCATAAAACTTAAAAAATTCTAACCCTGTTGTTTAGGAAAATCTCTAAAAGAAAAAAAAAATTTGCAAATTAAATTGATGACATGTTTTTGCTATGAAGCTGTTCCAGTGAAAAGAGGACTTCAGCTTTTTTATCTTAAAGAACTGAGAGGTGGCTTGAAACCTCCCTGATCAAGCACAATAGACTGAATGGGTAGAAGTGCATGAAACAAAGCTATTGAGCAGAAAAGCCATCAATTTATTTATAAAAACTTGGACATGTCCAGGCACAATGATCTGGCAGCTGTAAATCTGGAGCTGAGGTCAGCTTTTTCCAGACAGTCATCTCACAGAATCACAGAATCACAGAATCATTTAGGTTTGAAAAGACATCTAAGATCACTGAGTCCAGCCATTAACCTAAATCTGTCAGGTCCATCACTAAACCATGTCCCTTACCTCCCCCAACCTTGCACTTAGAGTACCCCCAGGAGGTATGACTGCTCCTTTAGCCACTTCATTGTCCCTTTCTGTCAAAAACACCAGTGTTAACAAAAAACCTACACAGAACCAAACCAACCAAAAGACAAAAATTACTATTTTTAGACATGTTTGTTACAGTACTTTCTTTGGGCAGGAGTGGCTGAGGAGAGCTGAGGTGTCCATTCACACCTCTGAGGAGCCTCCAGCTTCTACAGTGGGTTAGGAAGGAGGAGCAGAAGGTGGTGACACGTTAACCTCAGCCTCATCAATATTTATAAATATCCAAAGGGAGGTGTCAAGAGGACGGAGCCAGGCTCTGCTCTGTGGTACTGAGCAACAGGACAAGAGGTAATGGGCAGAAAATGATGCACAGGTTATTTGGACCCAGATAATGATACATCACATAACAGCTTGCTCCTTCATCCAGTCTGTGCTAGAAACAAGTCACCCCACTGGCTACAGTCTGATCTTCTCATCAGGCTTGCACCAGGATGGTTTAACCTTCTAAAGATCATAATTAATCATCACAATAACAATTCCATTCTTCTTGTCAACTTTGAGCAATTGGACCTTTCCCTGAACCCTCCCTCACCACCCAGTTATGTCCATATCTTTTAAGGCCTTTTAACTTGGGAGAAGAACTTCTAGAAGATCATTAACAGCAGTTTTGTTGTTGTTCTAGGCACTAAACCCTCTCTATGGCTACACTGCTTTTTGAGGAGTACCACATCATCTACCTTCATCCAGTACCCAGGAGGTCAAACCCTACATCAGGTGTTGTATGAAAATAAAAGAAAATTCCAACTCCTTCATCATCCAACAAAGCAAGATCTATCAGCTGGAAGCAGATATCAGCTGGGGATGCAGACATAACAAGACACTCTTGGTCAGCACAAAAGTGAGTAGCAGGCCTCAAGTAATAGTTAAAATACTAAATTAATTAACAGAAAGGAATATATTCATTTTCTTTAACCTCTTAGCTATACAAGTCATTCATCATATTCTAGACTCTGATCTTAACTTATGGGACATATTAATTCCAAGCTGCAATGTGCTGTTCCATATTAGTCATTGCTCCTAGAATTCCTTATGATACTAATTAAGCCCTGAGATTCTTAAATTCTCTGAGCTGTGCACGGTGTTTATATTACAGAACCCAGGATTTCAACTGAGCAGCCAGCTCATTATTGCTCATGCTCAGACTGTGGGATAATGAGCTATTACTGCTTGCCTCAGGTGATTCCTGAGCTAGGAGGCAGCAGGAGGAAGAGCTTCAGTGTGTAACTGATGGCATTGTCCCACCGTGGCAGCATTTAGCACTGGTTGTCATAAGGAGAAACCCAAAACCTCAGGACAGAAAGCAAAAGGAAAATTCAAGGGGAGAGTGCCAGAAGCCTGAAGTTCTTATTTTCTCTTTGTGGCAAAAATAATTAAGCTCACACTTTTGATGGCAGATCTGTATTTCTCCCAAGCAATGATATTTGATTCATGGAGCAGAAGAAACATCATCACCATGGACAAAAACTAGACAGAAATATCTTTTCAGTTTTGGATATAATTGATGAGATGTTACATTCTCCTGTCTTCTCCTATGACCTGGAAATGACTAATCCCATCTGCCAACAATTGATTCTACCTTGTCTACTGGCTTTTTTAAAATTTTCAATGTTTATTTTTTTCCTAAACTCACTCTGATACTACAGAGAAGATACCCATGTTATTAAAGATCTTTGCAGTTCAATCCTTTTCTACAGTAATTGCTAGGAAATGTTAATTTCAATCTTCCATGAACTGTTTTGTGACCTATGTGAATATGAGCCACCAGATAAAAACATATCTAGGTATTCACCATTACAGTATCAGAACTCCTGTGGCTACTGTTCACATTTTGTCCTCTTTCTCAGAAGTGTTTGAAGTGTTCTATCTTGTTTGGGATGTAGTGATTGGGATGGGAAGCTAGGTTAGGTATAGAATAAACAATGTGAGGAAATGAGCTCTTACTCCCTTGTCTCCTGGAGTAGGCCCTTACCTCTAAAGTAATATTTTCTCCACCTCAAACTCTTTATTCAGGTTTTAAAAGACAACAATCTACAGCTCTCCCTACATCACATTCCATATCTTTTAATAACAGCACCATATATTGGTGGTAACAGAGATAAGGATGCACCTTCGCTGTGCTCCGACTGCCAATATTCGAAGGAAGGCTGGGCTGGAGGAGTGGAAGAACAACGTGTGATTCTAGACTAGGAACCAGGCTGAGAGGATACAGGAGGTCTCAGTGTTTGATGAAACCCAGGGGCAGAGGGAGGAATTTCTTCAGAGCAGTCATCCTTGGAGTGAGTTATCCCATGCCTAGGTTACCCTCAGGCAGAGCTAGTCCATTCCCTGCAGAGGACAATCTATCACCCAGCCAGGAAAGTGGATAAACCAGCAAGCCTACCCTCATGATCAAGGGGGCAAGGCCTGAGAAAAGCCTTGTAGCTAACACTTCTGGCACCACTGATGCCCTTTGATGCTTTACTCTGGTAAGGAATACAAAAACACATTCTAGTCTGGAGTTCAGAGTTTGTACCCTGCATATTAACAGAGAATAAAGCCATGATTTCACTCACTCCTGATATTGATGTAATAAGCTTGAATCGTGCACTATAATCTTGGCTTCTAAATTTATTTGCACATTAAAAATAAAGGTAAAATATAATCAATTTGAACAATATTTTCTGCTCTGTCACCAGAGAGAGTATTGCTTTTCGGGTGGTAAATAATAACATTAAGCACACTTGTGAAGGGTCTAAAAGAAAAGCCTGTGAGGAGGGTTTGTGTTATTTGTAAATAATTTGTGTTCAGCAGTTTTAGGGCTGACAGCCCTGCCTGACCAATCTTTTGTTTTAATTAAATAAGACAGCACCTTCCATTGAAGGTAATATAACACATCTAGCCCTCCTTTTTATCTGAATCACATCTGTTGTGAGGTGTGGAGCTCTCCACGATTGTCACCAGACAGAGGAACAGTTTGGGAAAAGAGCCATTATGAGACTTCAGCAACTCCAGCACTTGTTTAGTTGAGAGAGATTTCTCAAAGATTCTTAATTTCTCTGAGATCCTGGAAAAACAAAACATATCCAGTGTGCATGAGATAAAGCTGACCTGAGAAAATGAGTATAAGAGCTGAATTTCCATTTCTCCCAGCTACTTTAAATCATTTATCACTTCTCTTACAATTAGATTTACTATTCTAAATCAAATAAAAAATGTAGATTACAGTCTAAAATAAATAGCTAATTGTATGAAATAGCCCAGGTGGTAAACTGTGTGCAAAGAGGATGGACAATGGCAAGAAGACAGAGGATAAGCAAATGGGAATAAAAATATAGGTATCCCAGGTGAAGGTACAGCTCAAAGCCAATCAGCAGCAGTAATCACAGCTGACAGAAAAAAATTACTCTGGAATCACTGAAATAGGGAGGAATTGATTGACTAGTGGTATGCACTGTCTCTGCTCTGCCTACTACACATAAGGAAAATATTATTAACCATTTATACAAGTGATAATCAATCAACAACATTAAAGAAACCCTCACAAAGGTTCATATCCTCTGTCACCTCAAAATTCTGTCAAAACAGATGTTATCTATAGCATCACCTAAGGGGACAGCAATGTCTGTCTATTTCAAACAAATCCATGTTATGCAATTTACTGAAATCAATCTGCATGTGCAGATTAATTTGGGGCTGTAGATCTGTGAGTGCATCTTAATTTCCTCAGTAAGAAAAGAAAATGAAATCATGTCAGGAAGATAGACCAGCTGTAAGAAAAGAGCTAGCTGATAGCTGTGCAAAAGGCCCTTTAGGGCTATCATGTTTACCAAATTTAAAAGGCTGGCACCAACAAAAATGTGAGACGATATCTCCTTTTCTGAAAGCAAAATCCAGAAATGTCTTTTGAGTTCAAAAACAGAAGACTGCTTTTGTCAAATCTTATTTCTTACTTCTTTAGAAAACACCCTAAATCTTCCTAGGCTGGAATGGCAGCTTTCAAAATACTACATTTTTATACTTTAAGAACAAACAAGGAATTTAGCATCAACTAATACCTGGGTTTAGCACAGCTCCCTGACTTTGCATCTACCATTTGATTCACTTTTTAAAAAATCAGCAGAGTAAACATTTTTTCTGTTTTAAGGTAGGTTTCCTTTTCTAAGGTAGGTTTACTTCCCACACCAAAGCCTCCTTGTTCTCAAGCACCACACACAAAGACATAAAAACTGATGACTCTTGTTGCTCCCCTGCTTTGGGAACACCCCCACTTGCCTTCCTTTCCTTCCTGCCAGAAGGACTGTGTGTTTCTTTCATTCTTTCCATACTGGAGTCTCTGTGAAGGATGATCTATCCCGTTAAACTGTCTTTAAAGCAGGATGAATGTAATTACCTGAGCTGGAATATATCCAGGACTCTGGATTTAACAGCCATTAAAAATCTTGTTAAACATTTGTCATACCTTCTCAAATTGCCACACACAGTGACAGCTTGGCATCTGAAGGATGGCAGCCCAGAACAGCACTGCTCTTGTAGCAGTGCATTTGCCCCTCAAACAGAGAAGGAGTGAAATGTCCCAGTCATGGGGACCATGTGATGGATGGTGCATCAATGGACTTTGCACTTCTCGTATATTCTCCACCCAAACATCTAAAGAAGGGCTGAATTAAGCTTTGCCAAGCCTTCAGGTTTGGTAACTGGCTGTCAGTTTCAGTGCAGGAAGATGGAAATGAGGCCTGTCACAAATCACAGAGCAAATTTAACAGCAGAGCAGGGAATGGAAATCTCCTGGAGAGCTCACCTCTCCTGACAGGGATATCTCCTCCCCGTGCCAGAGGCTTCTCAAGATTTTAAGCACAGAAATAAGCTGGTATGGAGTCCTATGGTCCAGACTTCCACTTGAGTGTGAGTGCAAGATTTGTGCCTGTAAGACACAACTCCTGAATCAGTCAATTACGACAAATAAAGACAGTCACATCAAGGAAAACCCTAAAGAAATTAATGCCAAAAATCTCCTATTTTTCTCCCCAGCCTTCACCTCCTGCCACATTTGGGGGTGTTTTTTGCAAGATCTCACACTTCCAGGGCACTTTCCATGAGTGAGGTCTGGAATGAAGCTGTTCATGGGATAAATGGCCCAGGTATAGCTGGGCATGGTCTGGGGGTGGATTGATTCAGCACAAGCTCTGACTGCTTGATGTTCTGGCAGTGGAGAGAGTCCAGGCTGACCTTTCCACAGAGCATTGCTTGAGAATATTTGGAGAGGAGAAACTGTTGAGGAAAAGCTCTTTGTTGAGAAAATGTTGATGTATATCTGATTCTGTTTGTAAATTAACGTGTAGATGACCCCATCATCTTTTCCTGCACAGCTGGAGCAACACATGTGAAGAGAATAAACCTGTTATTCTTAGAGTGTAAGCTGCTCAGTTAAGGTACTTACAAATGGTTTCATGACTGTAGCTCATTACCAGAAGACATCTTCTGCTTTATAGGCTCATTTTTAATATGCATTTATATTAAAATGAGATGCTACAGCTTGATCCGGTTTTCATTACAAGTTCTGATCTTAAAAGGAAGTGGATAATAAATCCCAAGTTAAACCTCATAGTTACTTATACCATGCCCCAAGTGTTTATGGGGAAAGTAATAAAGTAATGCACAGCAGACAAATAAAAGAAAGTGACTTTATTCTAATAAAACAACGTATCTCTTGACTTCTATCCTCTATGTTCTAAGCCTACGATAAGTATTGCTAATGCAGCACTCACTTCTGGTTCTTCAAATACTTGGTGCCAATGGTATTTGCTTATCCAGCTGTATTTGTTAATCCACAGAAGTCCTGTGTAAGGGAATCCTTGATTACTCTTTGCCCTGAGGGACTTGTGACCTTCATTAAGACTGGCTGCTGTCACCAGCTGGCTCAGAGAAATCTCCTTAAGTGAGAGTAATATTCCCTTCATAGTTTTTCTGGTTACATGTTTAACCTTGGAAAAGACAGTGTTTCTGTCAGGAAAGAGAGAAACATCAGCTGAGCTTGTAGCTTAGAGCATGTGGGATTCTTGATTTACTTTTGAGCTCCCTAAAGGTCAAGTGCCTGTGCTCATCCTACAGCAAGGAGGGGTTGAAGGTAAGGTAGAGAAATCTTTATCTTCTCTGAATAAAAAAGTTGACAGCTTCTAAAACAAAAGCAATCAGTCAATCAAACAAGCAAACCCAAATGCCTTAATCTGGAGAACGGAATATGACAAAGAGTGTTAAAAGAGAAAGATCTGTTTGAGAGAGGTACAGGCAACATTTGCCCATCTTAGATAGAGGAAAAAAGGTTTGCAAAATGTAGAAGTATGAAAAGATCTCCCCAAGATGATCTAGAGCAGCTTCAAATAACATCTACTCTCTATAAGCTGTAAGAAATTATTAGAAGTCAGTATTTGATACACTTCTATCAGAGATTAAATTCACTGCACCATCCCAAACTGGGCATCCAGTTTAAGCTAACTGTGCTGCCCATATAGACAGTTTAAAGGCAAGATCACTTATTCCAAGGTAAAAGAGGAGAGTAAAATATATCAGTTTCTGCAAATCAGTCTGCACTGCCTGCTGAGGGAGCCGTGGCAGTGTCAGATGCAGGTGCCTGTCACTCTCAGCCACTGAAGGGAGTCAGGACCAGCCCCAGCCCAATTAGCAGATGTGGGCTGACAGCTGGTGTGTTCCTCATCAGAGGGGTCTTGGTAGCACGGGACCAAGGCAAGCCTGGTGCTCTGGAAGAACAAGAGTTAATAAAGAGACTGGGCTGTGCAGGGGTTGAATTCAACCAGCTGGTTCTCAGTGACCCTATCCAAGAACTCTACACTGACCATAACTTGCAGTTAGACACGTGAAATGCAATTATTTCAAGCCTTTCACAGTCATTTTATATCATAGAGGAGTATCCAGGTGAACTCTACAGCCATGAGAGGTACAATTTTCAGTTTTACTTCTATTTAATATCACGGAAGTCAATTTTTTTTTTTTTAATGCCTTCATACAATGGGAACAGAAGTAGATGAACACTAAGAATTCATTTAGTCATAAAAAATACTGGGTTCAATCCCATCAAAATGTTGCACTTCACCTCTGGGAAACTTTTTTCCAAAAGTTAGTACTGTTCTGAGAAAGATGTATATAAGCAAAATTAGTGAGGATGAGGCTGAAATCTAAGTCTGGAAACATGGCAAATTTTCCTGCAATGATGTCTCCAAACATCTATAGTTTCAATATTAATTATATTCCTGCAGTGATTGAATCAAGATACCCCATTAACTTAATCCAAGCTAAATTAGTGTGGCTAGAATTACAATAACAGATACAGTGCAAAAAAGCAAAAAGAACCCACAATAATTGAAATATTTTAGTTTAATGCTGTCACTTAATAATGCCTGGATCTCATTCCAAATGGGAATAAGCAACACAATAGAATGAAAACATCTCTTGATGAACCCCAGAGCTGGGGTAATACTGTGGCATTTGGCTTAATACAGACAGATCCTTTTAAGTCCATCTTGGTGTGTCCACAGTGCCCAGGTGCTGGGGTTTCACTCAGACTCAAAAAGTGAGAAAAAAGGTGGCAATAAATTTAGTGTAGTGTTGTTTGTACCCATATATGTGTGCATGGCAGAGGGCTAAATCCAATGAAGATCATGAGGAGGTACAGCTGTTACAGAAATCCTTGTAGGATTGCAACAAGCAAAAAATGAGATAGAAATTTGAGCCAAATGACTCACTAGCAAATGGTTTGGTAATGCCAGGACACCTGTGGTGGGGCTGTCCTGATGTTAGGGAGAGGGATTTGGTGTGGGATCTCTGTAAATCATTAGGAGTTCATTGGCCCTAAATTTTGTTCCTACAACAGAATTTAATTTACTGTCTACATTTTGACTGATTTCCTGTCTTGAAAAAGAAAACATCATCAGCTCTGTAAACCAAATGAAATCAGGTGTGAACCCAGACATGAGAAAACATTTGTGATGCTCTGTAAATGCACTTGAAATCAGCAAGATAGCTTCTTATATGACCCATTTTTGTCTCCTAAAATAATGGAATAACTTGATTACCTTTACCATTGTGCTCATTACTCAGTTTCCTCCACTGCGTATTTCACACATTATTCCCCTCAAAAGCAGAGAGATTGTTTTCTTTTAGGCCCCAGACAGCTCCACTGCCCTCCTTTCTCTTTCCCCTGTACTGAATAATCCCAGGTTTGCCTTTACCTGGCTGGCAAATGGCAGCTGACCTCATTTGTTTCAGACCAAATCTCTTGTAAGCTCAGCAAGGCCCTCTCAGACTATTTTCTTTTTGTAAAGAGATTGCATATGTTTGTGCTTTGGTGAGCAAATCAGAGAAGCAACTACTGATTTGTCTTGCTTTGTATTGCTCGATATCTAAGAAATAAAGGTTCCCTTTTCATGCTTTGCCATAGCTGTATCTACTGTATTGGTGGAGAGCAGCTTTTTGTTGCCAAAGTGGGTGCTTAGGACAAGCCCTGTCACAGAGTAGGGGAGGTCAGTGTTGATGACCACTGATGTTGATGACCAGTGATTACCTGAGGAGATTCCTGACGTGTCTTCATGTCAGTGAGATCAGAGCCCAGTCTGCTGCAGGTGTGGGTGAGCCTCAGCTGTCTAAGAATTACTAGGTGCTACCTTATTTGTCCTTTTAAATACTCAGACACAAATTGCTCCACTGTTGGTTTATAAAAATTTCCACTTTTGGTATCTCATCTTCTTTTCTCCCACAGCTACTGCAGGAACAAAAGTAAATGCTAGTTAAATACATCAATTGATTTTCACATCAAGGTGTAAGTGTCCTGGCAACAGTAGCCTGGGAGAAAAAAGAAAAAAGGTTCATGCATTTCTGTCACGTGAAAAGTCACAAACTTTTCTCAAAATGATGGCTTAAGTTTTTTAACATGTTTTTGTGACAAAAAAAAAAAAATATGTATGATTAATAAGGTGTTAATCTTAGTCTATGGAGTACCAGACTGGTGGTGAAGACACCACAAGCTCAAATACAGTGCTCTGCATCAAAGCATCTGAAAAGGTCCAGTAGAAATGGGTGCTCTGTAGTACAAGCACAGCAAAATACAGTAAAAACCATCGATCACAGGAGTGTAACAAGGAGAAGGGTTAAAAATAGGCACAAGTTTCATAAACACAAAGTGATTTGTCCTGTGTGAAGCTGGGACCCCACACCTCCCCATGTCCTTTGGAAGACCCTCCTTAGCAGAGAACAGACCCCTCTGCAACAGTGGGCAAATACAAAGGTTTCATTCTGAACTCCTGAGCCTGCCACTTCCTCCCCAAAGTTCCCAAGCTGAAAACATTTCTAATGATATAAAATTCATAACAGAGAGCTCTGTTCTGGACTGTCTGTCTGCCATGCCACTGCAAAGCCCTTTGTCTGCTGTTCATAATAAGTCAGAAACCTTAATTTTTGTTCACACCAATTAGCATTTTCTTCCTGGAGCCCCAGTGCTGACACCAAGTCCCAGGTGAATAATGACAGCCTGTGTCACAAAGCAGGCACGGAGCACCTCAGCTGAGCCTCAGACAGCCTTGAGAACTACTTCAGCAGTGAAGTTATTTTCATTTTGGGTTCATCTTTTTTACAATGGGGTCTTAATGGTTGGACTTGATGATCTTAGAGGTCTTTCCAACCTTAAAAATTCTATGATTCTGTGATTTTATACACCACCTACACAGCATCTTCACAAATGAGTCAAGATTGAAAGAGGTACTGTGTGTTGATATACATTACATTAAAGCCTACCTAAAAGAAATCAAGGGCTCTTCACATAAGGTGTGATTGTCACCTTTGGCTCACATTGAAGCATAAAGAGACCACAACTGAGTGATTTGCGTCCCAGGTTTTGCAGTGGTCTGTATTTCAGCATCCTTGCAGTCCATTTCACAATTCAAATTCAGATGTCTGGGCCAGATGGAGATGAATGCTGTCTGAAACAGTTCTGGGAGTTATATCCAGGCCTCCTTAGAACAGAAGCAAACAGCGGCTTCTTTGGAGAGAACTTGAGCCCTTTATTGATATCCTCTGTGTTATTAAGAATCTCCATCTGGAGAACAAGGCTAGGTGTTATTTTGCTGTGCCCTACGACAAGGCAGATTTCCCCCACCATGGACCTGGTGAGTGAAAACTTCCTCAGCAGAACCCAGGATGGGAATGAAGCTCAACATATGAACAGTTTGAGCTGAAGAGATTCCCATTTGCTTCAATTTCTCTTGCACTGCTGTTTCCATGGCTGTGTTTGGGTGCTGGTGGCTTCACTTCCAACTACAGTATTTTGTCCATGATTCCTATTTAAATGTGCTGTTCATGGCTGAATTATTTTTAACTGGAGTGTCTGGCACTTCCCAGCAGTCTTGCTGTGGCTTGACAAAGAAGCAGAGGCAGGAAGAACACTCATATGCTCCTGAGCTGAACTCAACAGAACTGGACTGAAATCAATTTGTTTTTGCAACACGGTTTGACATTTTAACAAAACAGTGACAAATAACTGTAATTTCGTTTTTATTGTGCTAAGAATAGGAACACAGGGAACAGAAAATGGCATCTCCATTGCACCTGAAGAGTTGAGGCAGTAGGAAGGGTGGAATCCATAAGCTGATTTCGATTTTGCATGTAAATGCTGCTTTTTTCCCCACTGACATAACCGAATACCTTTAATTAAAGATGAGTGTTTATAATGTACATCTTGGCTTTCTGAGAAATAACTTGTTAGAGAAATGAGAGAAAAGAAACATGATCTAGACTCAGGTGTGAGAAGACCGTGTGTCAATAGTGAACTCCAGTGCAACATTTTTATTTCTCTTCCTGAGTTACACAACTTTCTTAGTAATTATACATAATGACTGCAGTTTTACATAATGACAACATTTACATATAATGACTGCATGGGCCATGACAACTTAACTTCTACTGTGTTGGTCTTTTAGCCTTCAATTGTATAATATTTAAGAAAAGAGAAGGCAATATACACACCAGTAAAGAGCTGGTATTAAGGCATGTCTTTACCTTTAAAAAGTAGTTTAAACCTGTTGGAAGAACGGGGATGAAAGTGTTTCCAACTTACTTCAAAATGCCAGATTTCAAGCAATGGCAGCCACTTGCTAAGCACAGGAGTTGTCTTTACTCTCTGAAAAATTCCAGAGCCTGGGTACACAGCAGAGAGCACCAACTCCAGGAGTTGTCCAGCTTGCATCTTCTTTCATGAGTCAACTCAGAAAAAGCCCTTTAACTTTAGAGTTGAGGCACAGATTGATAGCGTAAAAAAAAAAACACAAGTGTTGAGCTAAAAGCTGTAAGGATGAAATTCCTGCCTGTCAGGAAAGCTGATATTCTGGACTCATGCAGGTCAGGAAGCCTTTTCTGTCCAGGAGCTGCTGACAGGTGCTCCAGGTCTGAATGGACATTTCCCAAGGGCTTCAGTTTTAGAGGTCAGTAATGACCTTCCCCTATTTGGGCAGGGTTAGCAGCTCTGTACATTCCAAGGGATTGTAACAGAAATAGCTAGGTACCTCACCAATTCCACAGAACTGCATCTCTGCTCCTTTGAATATGTATTGCCTACTCTTTTAGTTTATTGGAATGATTTTTCAGTTCCCCAGAAATTTCAGAAAAGATACTGCAGTTTCAAGGAAGAAGAATAGGCTGAGACCATTCTTCTTCCTTGCATAGCACTTCCAGCATCAAGGAAAGTGGGTCCCAGCCTGGGAGTTTCCTAAAAGCCCTGCAAAAGGTGGGAAGGGTTGCCTACCAAGCCCCTGGGTGACAGAAAAGAAAAAGTAATGTGCTGAAAATGCTTAGACCAATTTCTCAAGTATATTTTTTCTGGATGTATATACAGCTACTGGATCATGAGAGAGAGTACAACAGAACACTCTGGCCTCATTAGAGTGCTATGTGTGACTCAGATCCCAGTGAAGGCTGCCATGACCTCCTGTGAGGAGCACAGATATTGCCGAAGATGAGATATCTGAGAATGTGGTAACTTAATTTCATGGCTTCAGTCTCACTCTGAGGATATACTGCATTTGTTTAACAGGAATACTTCTTCTCCCTCAGTTTTGCCCCCCAATTTACCAGCAGAGCCATTTCCTCAGCCTGGCACCCACCTCTCTTTTGGAGTACTGTTAGTCTGCCCAGCCCACTGCAGACAGAGCCACGCTCCCTCCCTCTGTGCTGGAAGGTGACAGGACATGGGCAAGGCTTCCCCCAGGGCCTGTCTGACTCCATTAGGCAGGTTTGTGCTCCCTGCATGGGTACAGCTGCTTTGAATCAGAGCTGGCTGCCATCCAGCTGGCACAAAGCAATGGGAGGAAAAGTCCTCACCACTTTTCCTGAGCCTTAATAGTGTTATTTGAGGACCTTCAGGAACTCTATTAAGGTGAGGTAAATTGAGTTAATTATGCACATTAATCATGCTTATTAATTTAGTGCTAATGAGGATACAAGGTCCTTTTTACCTGACATTAGGTAAGCAGAAAAAATCCTATGGACTAAATGGTGTATGCAGGAGAGAGGCCATGAAAACTCTGAGATATACTAAAAAGATCTACCTGCAAAAATTGATTATTTTTTTGGCAGGGACTTCTACCTCTCTACATTCACATCTGATCCCTGACACCAAAATCAAGACTTCCAGTTCTCAAAATAAAACTGCCTCTATGGACAGAGAAGTCCTTTGCCATAGCTGATCACCACTTGCATGGTTCATCCCACAGTACCTGAACCCCTACAGTGCTCCTGTTTCCACAGCTAGGACTAGTCCAGACAGTTACACAGAGAGCTGTGCTGTACAGGCACAGAACTGGGAGCCAGCCTCTCCTTCCTAGATGTCCACTGCCCTTAAAACTGACATTGATTTTTGAAATTTGACTTTCTCTTGCTGTGCCCCTTTGTGAGTAGGAAAAGACAGTAGCCTGCAAGAAATATGGTGGAGGTTGTCTCTGGATGAGCAGTATAAGTTCATTGTCTGGCCAGTTCCCTCTGAAACCAACTTTAAGCAGTTCTGGAACTAATTGACTCTCAATTCCTCATGAAATTCAGATCAGGTTTGGGTCGCTCTGTTCTGTACCCAACATTGCTCCAACAAGTTTTGCATTTTTTAGAAAGATGTTCTCATACCATCTCAGGGCACAGGCACCTGTCGTGACTTCTCCTTGAAAAAATACTATTCTGATGGGATTCAGAACAGATTTTTGACCTCCAGAAGTCTTCAAATCAAATCTGTTTTATCCAAGGAGCACCATAAAGGACTCGGAGGAGCAGCAGGGTCAACTGTTGTGTAGGGCCACCATAGCCAAACCACTCTAGCAGTCCTAGTCATGACCAGTGTGGACTGTTTTGCACCATTTGGGGTCAAGGATGAGACTAGGAAAGTTTAGGAGATATGAAACCCAAATATAGAAGTAACGTCACTTACAAGCTTTGAGGAAAGGACCATGAATCTGGATGGAGGCTCTTCATGGTCCAAAAGCTTTTCAACATTTAGAAGAACCAGATGAAGAGCAAAACAATGAAGAAAGAGACTTCAGTAAGAAGCAGTTTAGGATGACATTGTCCTTTACAGGGTTTAATGCCTCTGTGTTTTTCCTTATCTCTATTTTCTAAGGCAACTGTTCCTATGTGGTTAAAGAATAGGAAAAAAACCCTATACAAATACCCAAGAAGTTTGCCATAACCTTTCACAAGTAATCTTAATTTGAAAACACCTCCTCCCCATAAACAAGACATCTGAAGGAATTAATCCAGATGTCATCTTCTTTGGGCAGCAGATTTGGACATTGGCTCCCAGAATGCTAACATAGTAAAAATAGGTAGAGTTCAATGCTGGGATTTAAAGGAATATAAGGAAATGAATACTTAAATATGAATAGAAGGAGTACAGGAAATATAAAATAGTTTTTGAGTGCAGCCTACAAACTGGTTTTGCTGAAAAATCCTGGCGAATGGTGAACACACGGCAAAGTGGGGGTGACAGAGGTTTGTTTCTCAGTCCTGCCCTCCCATGTGACTGACAGGAGATCCAGTAGGACTCAGTTTTGAGCTCTGGCTGAGATTCACCATATGGAAGGAAGGACTCCTTCCCCATTCATAACGTCAGCTAATGTGGTATAAACTTCTGCACTTTGTGAATCAATCCTCCTTCCCTTTGCATTTAGGATGGAAATGCATCTGGCTCTGAGTGAGAGCAATGGGAAAGAGCAAGCACTGTAGGATGGAAACCAAGGATGTTAGAGAAGGGAAAGAGAGATGTTGCTTTGCTTTGGCCTTTGAAGTCCTGGGGACATTCCTGTTGTAGCTGCCAGAAACTCTCATTGCTCCATTGATTAATGTCCCTTTCTCCTCTGGGAGGTCTGGTAAAGCATCATCTGCACCAAGTTTCTGGATGCCTTCCCAGCTATTTCGATGAAGACAAGGCTTCATTCTGCCTTGTACTTCCCTTCTGCTCTGATAAACCTTTCCATGACCCTCCAGGATTATGAGGCTGTGAACAGCCAGACAACATACAGGCTGGAGTGATCCCAAAATTCTCTGGGAGCATGCTTTCTGTTTGTCACTCTCTGCAGTGATGAAGAATCAACACCACCCAGCTCAAGAGTCCAAATATTTACACTATTCTGACTGTCAGACCCAAGGTTGCTAAATATTTCACTATTTCACAAAGTATGTAACATGCAAAGCTATTCACCTCCTGATTTCCATCAGCTTATACAGCATGAATGTTTTAGGTAAATGGGGACTCCCCCACATCTTCATTAGGCCACTCTGACACTACCAGTGGCTTTTTGAGCAGTGCCGTACTCCCCCTGGTTCAGGTTCATAACCATCATGAAAAACCACAGTAGCAGAAATTTTTCCTCTGCATTGAGGATGAGACTAATTTCACTGGTGAGGTTACAAAATAGTTAGGTGAGAGTGCAGTAGGAAAAACTGGAAATGACAGAAGGTAGGTTGGGGAATTAGGTTGTTTTCCCTTCCCAGGTCTTTCTCTGTCAGTAGCTCATGCTGCCCAGTGGACACTATCTACATTCCAATGAGCCACACCTTTCCAGGTGTTTCAGAGACCATACATTCTGACTCCTCTCTCCCAGCCCTCCAGGGTACAGTCACCCTCATAAGGGCTTCAGGAGTGCCCCACCTCCTCCTGCAGTCTAGCTGTCTCTACATCATTATCCATCTACACAGCACCATTTGACACAGGATTGACCACTGGATTAATGTGAGTAGTGGCAGAAGCCCAGCATGTATCTCTCCCAAAGTCTGAGACAAAGGGATATAGTCCCACACTCCTCATTACCTGAATTTAGCCAGACCCTTGCACTGTGTAATGCACAATCTCTGCTGATCACACCTTCTACTGTGTGTCTCTCAGGAGCTCTCCAACTGATTAATTATTTTGCTGATACACTGAATGTGGCGGCAAACTCAGATCATTGTCAGAAACATGTATTTTGTTTATTTTATGTAGCCTGAAATACTTCCTATTCTCCTTCCTGTTTTACCTCAGGAGTTCTGTACAGCTCTCTTTTAGCCCTCTAATGGCACAGGGAATTCCTGCCAGCAAGTCTAACATCTGCCTGCATTTCTGTCTTTGCAGGATGTCTATCATCTTCTCTTCCATGATAATTTTTTCAGGTACAGAAAATTCATTTCTTTGGTTTCACACATGATTCTTCTGCAAAAGCCTCTGCTGGTCACCTGCCTCCCATCTGCCAGCATTTTGGGGGACTCTTTTCTTTCTTGCCAGTGACCTTATGCCACTTGTTTTGCTATGTGCTGCTGTTTCCATCATGGAACCTGCTGTGAGTCCACATTGCTGGTATGTCTCAACTTTGATACCAAAAACTGTATCAGATTTATTAGCACTGGTTTCAAATCTGTACCTTTTGTCCCAGAAACCAGCAAGCCATAAGACATGATAACCCAAACACTTGTGGGTCAATCTAACAAATGTTTATATTAAAAATTCACATGCTAAGATTAGAACATGTGGTTATGATTATGGTTATGTGGATTTTATTCTTGCTAGTTAACACTTATGCTTGGCTAATGGCCAGGAAATTTGATCAGAATTGGAAAACAGGCTAGATCTGTACAGGAAAGAAGGTGCAGTGTCCTCCCAGACACTTTGTTGGGGTTTGGGTGTTCCTCCCTTTTGTTTCTACTCACCTGTGGA
>VZTR01032784.1:207803-238627 GCA_013400775.1 Chaetops frenatus
GGAAAGGAAGGCAGCAGGCTGGGACGGCACGGTGTCTCGGTAAGCAGGGGGTGCAGAGGCTGCAGTGCAGGTGAAACCCAGAGCAGCACCGGAGCAGCAGCGGGGACGGGGCAGCGGCAGCCCTGCCTCCAGCAGAGCAGGGAGAGGCAAACTCAGGGATCCCGGGCACCCACACAGATGGTGACAGGTCCTGGTTCCGGACAGAGACTCCTTCCGCAGCAGAAGAAACAGCTCTCCTGCCGAGGTCCAGCAGCAGCAGCTCCTCCAAACGTTCTCCCTGGCAGCCCAGAGTGAGACTGCCAGTCCCCTCCTCCAGCCAAACCTTTTGCCAGCCCCAAACTCCAAGGTGCCCCCACCCTGCTGAGAGAAGAAGCCTCTCCCAGCTTCACAATACCTGCTTCCCTCAGTTCAATCACTTCTTTTGTTCCCCTTAAGTACCCAGCCATTATGGTCCCTTAGCAACTGATGGGCAAAAAATTCCACAGGTGAAGAGAAACTAAAGGGAGGAACACCCAAACCCCAACAACATGCCACCTCATAAAATGATGCCTTGAACCCAATCATGTTTCTTGTTGCAATTGCAAGACAAATAGTACTTATATTTTACTCTTTCAGGATTTAGACTTCTGTTATTTGTGACAGATTTTATACTCAACCATGGCTTTACTATTTTGATGTTTTAGAATTAATAAAACTTTGGAGATGAAATGACTTTGTGTATATCCTGTGTGTCACAGTCACATATATCAAATTATTTTTATTAAAACTTAACCTTGGCTTAAATACATCCTGGGTAAAAGTTGTCTCAGAAGCATGTATTCATTCCATGCAGCAGGAGCAGGAGAGAGAAGGTGCTGGCTATTTTCCCAGGTGCAAAAATTATGATGCTATAAGACTGCTCCCTTCCACAGGGGCACTGGTCTTTCTTTTCTTTGAAGTTACTCCCTGCTCACTTTGACCTTCCTTAAGTGTCTCCTTTTATTGCTCTTTTTTTTATTTTTTTCCAGCTAGAGAATCCCTGGAGTAAAATCTGACCTCAATGATTCATCCAAGGCCACAAATTGAATAGGCTCTTTATGAAAAACCAAAGATGAGGACACTGATCCATTTCTCCATCCCAGTCAGATGGCTGAAGTCCTTCTGCTTGCCCTGTGGCCAGCTTTAGTGGCAAACTTTGGTCCAGTGCATGCTCACATGCATGTCTCCAAAATCCCACATGCACTTGTGTGTTCACACACAGGTACACAATTATTCCCTTGCTTGCTGGCACACTGCCACTTTCTTCAGGCTAATGTTGATGTAAAATCAAAAAGTGCAAGCTAGAGCAGCAGAAAATTTTCCTGTTGAGTAGATCTGGGCAAATGCCCACAGA
This sequence comes from Chaetops frenatus, assembly GCA_013400775.1. NCBI lineage: Eukaryota > Metazoa > Chordata > Aves > Passeriformes > Picathartidae > Chaetops > Chaetops frenatus. The sequence goes on from VZTR01032784.1 coordinate 209,176, forward strand.
AGAACTTCTTTAGTGTGAGGGTGACTGAGCACTGGAACAGATTGCCCAGAGAGGTTGTAGAATGTCCCTCATTGGAGAAATTCCAGAACTATCTGGACACAACCCTGTGCCACGTGCTCCAGGGTGATCCTGCTTGAGCAGGGAGGTTGGACCAGGTGACCCCACCGTGGCTCCTTCCAGCCTGACCCATTCTGTGGTTCTGTGGAATGAGCGGAGCTCATGTGCAGTCACAAAGGCAGGGGAGAGGTCAGCCTGGTAAAGGTGTTGAATGTCATTTCAACAGAAACTCTTTCCTCCTCTGTCGCAAGATAATGAATCAAGAACTAAGGCCAGGGCCATCCCATCCCTCTCCTGATTCCTACAGGATTCCTTTCCAAAATTCTGATTCTTTAAAACCTAGTGATACATTAAAACCTAGTGATGCATTATATGCACCAAGTATGATGTAAGAAATGAGCTGACTTATCAGAAATACATTTGGTGCTAACTCTAATAATACAGGAATGAAGGACACATTGAGTAAAGGAAAACTCCAACAAAGGCTGAGGGTTCCCTTGTCAGACTGCAGCCCAATTCAAGGTTCTTCCCAAGTTAATAGGGCAGAAGTTACAGTGCTCTGAGGCCTTAAACAATGAGGACATTCTGGCTTCAAAAGGACACTTGAAACACTCTAAAAAGGAAGTGGTTCATTTAAAAGATGTGGTTTGAAAAACTGATTCTCCATGCAATAGAGACAGTACTTACAAGGCCTATAGTTTTTGGTCAAGACATCTAAGAAGTTACAGATCTGGAGGAAGAGGGAGGATAAAGCAGCAACATAGTGGGTGGCTGATTATATCCATGAATTTATACCCCTTGCAGTCTGGATGCTTTTCCCTCAAACCATTGTAGCAAAATGTGATTTATTACTGCAAGGCAGACTGACATTTCAGTCTGAGAAGTTCTGAAAAGGGAGATTTAAAAAGCTTCATTAAAGAAATGACAAGGATGGGCTGTGAGGAGGTTCCTAAGAAAACTTTGTAAGAGATTTTGTTTTCTAATATAAGTCACTATTAAAGTAAATGAGCATGAACTTTGCAAAGGAATGAGACATTATATCCTATGAGATTTCATCTACCTGTCATTATGGCCAAAGGAAGAACTTCCATTAATCAAAAAAGAGAAATATTTTCATCTAATCACTGAGAGAACTTGAAGATCCATCATTTTTTCACATTTGGTTTAATTCATATGCTTTTCTTTTCATCAGTCTATTCATTACCTGTACATTTAATTAATGCAGAGGAAACAGCTTCCCTAAAAGAAATTTTTTTCTGGCAAAAATTAAAGGTTTCCAGCTTGCTGAAAATATTAGGTTTCAAAATTGAGCTTCAATGCAATCCTTTCAATTGTGTTTTTCTCATCCTGTGCATATCGAATTCGAGCACTAAGGATGTACTTGGAAGAAATACTCAGCCTGTCCAGTTGCATAAATGGTAAGCTGTGCTCCAGGCACGGGAGGTGTTTGGCTGGGATGCTCAGAAAAACTGTGATGTAGTACTTCATAAGGGATATCTAGAATGAATGTAGAAGCCAGATTTTATTATCAGTCCTCTATAGAGAAGTAAAGATATTGAGAATACTGATTACTGCTTTATTTCTCTGTGTGTGTGTGTGTGTGCTTGTGTAAGTGTAGTGGCAAATGCCATATAAGAGCAAAAAGAATATTGGCCAGATGGCCACTAACCAAAAACATGGGGGAAATGACTTCTTATCAACTTGTCCAGTGCTTTATAAATTCACCAAAGGGATTTTGTTCCAAATTAAAAATAGCGTGTTAATTTGTCATTGAGAACCGAGTTCACATGTATACAAGTGAAAAGGGCAATTGAAAATAAAACAAGAAAACTAACATCCCTAAATCCTAAGCACTTGAATTTGCAGTCATAATGTTCATTTAGGGCACAACTTTGCAAGTAAAAATTCTTGAGTATTAAACCAACGGCTGAGAAGAAAATGTGAGTCACAGGAAATTACATAAGAAGCGCTGCATAGAAAATATATTGCTAATAAAACATTTCACTTTCTCAGACTTTGGCCAGTCACTTAGATCTGCATCTCGGTGTTGACCTGTATTGAGCTGTGTGTATGTGTCAGGAGCAATGTGCTGGGACTGCTCAGGAGATCTCCAGAAGGCAAAGCCTGTTACCAAATGAATTAAAACTTTTCAGACACTGAAAGAACAGACCACAATCTCAAATGCTGCTTTAACAAGAAAAATCAAAGCACTACTTGTATGGTAGCATGAACAATGGAGCCTCAGTCTTGTAATCATAATAAAAAGGAAGAAGGGTTTGTCTCCAACATAAGAGTTTTTCAAATGCACTCACATTCCAGGAAAAGGTGGGGGAGCAGACATAAGATGCTCATAAATGTCACAATCCATTGTTGAAGGTGCTTAGACTCTCCCAGAATCAGTCTTGGGTTGTCAGCTCCCTTGAGAAAAATTGTATCACTCTTTGCTATCTAGAAAATATAATTTAATGACAGTATAAAAGACATGTAAGCTCTTGTCACTGCCACCCTTCCATCTAAAGGCTTTTCACTAGGAATGAATTAAAGTTTAGCTTTTTGCCTTCCCCCCCGCCTTCCCTTCTGAGGCTATTCCAAACCTGTTCTGTGCAGTTATTCTGTGCTATTTTGAATCAGAAATACTCAGCTCAGCAGCTGGGAGCATGCTTGGCATTTGTATAGATTTATGTCACGTATTCCTTTCAAGTAAAACCACAGGAATACAGGCACAGAGATGATAGCAGACAAGGAGCTGACCAGGAGCAGTTATTAGACTGTAACTTGCCGTGCTGCTTCAGGAAAAGCACAACACATTGGCTCTTTGGGGATATCACCTTTCAGCCCCCCACCCCTCCTGAAGCCCTTGTACTCGTGGACATTAACCTGTGGAGAAGAGTGAAACACAAACATCCCTCTGAGCCCTGCCTGAGCTTTCTGACAGACTCCTAAGTGCTAGTAGAAGAAAATATGTTAAGTTTCCTCCTTTCACTAGGTTTTAAAACAGAATTTAAGTATGATATTTGAGAAGATGGAAAGGAACCTGCTGTGGAAGGCTATGACAGAGACCTATGACTGATGATCTGGTTTTTTTGGCTCTCACACTCTTATCTCTGTGGGACGAGGAGTTTGGAGCTGGAGCCTTATCCAGCATATATGTGGGATGACCAAAGGATCCAGGGGTGGTTCATAACATCTTTGCACTGGTGCATTGTGAGCAGGAACGACCTTTGAAAAGCTGCAAGGAACAAATTCACTCAAGGAAAGCCAAACAAATTTTTTTAACTAACAGAAGTTAGAGCTTCCAAGAAAACCACAAAATTGCTATGGTAATGGATTAGAATGACCTCAAAACAAGAAAATGCTTATGTCACTGAGTCCTCCTTCCTATTCCATGTTGAGATTCTGTATAAAGTTCTGGACAGGCCAGGGGACCTTCATTTTGTCTGCAAAACAAGAGTTTGTCAAAAGATGGTCTCATCTGAATATTTCCAGTGAGTTTAGTTTGCAGTCAGAAAGCACCATGAGTAACTTCATAAGACATTCCTCTTAAGGTTCAGCCTAATCCAGTACCTACCAATACCTCTGGCAAACAGTGAACAAAAAGATATGCCCAGGGGACAGAGGAAACAGGGCAAGCATGTATAAGTTCCAGCAAACACTTTCCCAGCCACTGCCTATTTCAGGGAGTTTAAGCCTAATGTGCTTTGTGTATTCATAATCTCCAAAGGATATTTTCCTTGTCCCTGTCCTGTCTCCCCTTAAACCCTAAGCTCTTTGCATCTGCATTACCCTTTAACTGTTAGTTGCACTGATCTACCACCTGCTGTTAACAAAACCTACCTGTTTTGAACAGCTCCTAATGTCATTTAATGGCCCCTAATTCTTCAAATGGAAACCTATACAAACTTGCCTCATCAACAAGAGGCATTTTCATCAGATTCCCGGTTGCCATCAAAAGCAGAAGCTACTTCATAGTGCCATAATGTAACTGTGCCATGATGTCTCAGTCTACATTCTGAGCTGTTTTCTCCACTGTGCTGCTTTTTCATATTTTACTGTAGAGCAGGAGAGGAAGGAGGGGAAATGTGTCCTCCTGTGACTGAGATCATGTGCTTCACTCAGTAATGTGTGTGGAGGACAGGGAGAATTTATCTCCCCCTCTTTTTTACTGTTCTGTTTACAGTCAGCCTGCTTAAGTCAGTAGGAGAATTCTGAAAGAGACAGTTTCTTACAGCGAAAAGTGACTCCCAAGTAGTCAGAGTTGTGGTTAAACTGCCTCCCACACACTAAAGAACAGTAAACCAAGCAAGCAAGCAAAACTTCTCCCTAAAAATGTAGCATCTCAATGAACAAGTTATAATGCTGCCAAACACAGGGCTGTGGAGCTGGACAGAACTGAAGGTACCCTTAACTGAGCTATGGAGAGTCTTACATTTCTGGGAAGAAACTACCAGCCAGATGTGTGATTATCTGCTCTCCTTTACCACATTACAGTTTTCATTCCAGTCTCAGTTTGTTAGTAAATTTCTCCATCCCTGCCATTTGCACTGTGATATCCCACTGAAAACCATTATTAGACTGAACTGCCTGGCTCGAGCACGAGAAAATCACTCTGAAGGGAAAAATGTAGGAACTTGTTTTGCCTGCTCTGAAAGGAGCACTGGGAGTACAAGCTGACGAGGAGAGAGGCTTTTGTGCCTGCTTCCCTCCTCCTGAGTGACCTTTCAGCCAGAGGAGACAGACAGACAGCTCAGCAAGTCATCACTTGTCAACTCCCTGGACACCTTGACAGGCTGGAGAGGTGGAATCCAAAACTGACACCTTCTGAGAGAGCAATGTCTTGAAGGAAACAAAACAGGGTGGGAAACAGTGGAAGGCAGTCCCAGGCTCTACAAGCTGTGTGACATCACCTGGTTTCTCCCATTCCTGGGGCTGACTGCAATTTCCATCACAGCTTGGCTACTGCAGGAGAAATGGCAGCTTCCAGCTCCCCTCTTAGGGGTGGGCATGCAGTTATGGTGGGAAGGAGTCCCTGCTCATGGCCTGGGAGTTGGAACTGGATGATCTGTAAGGTCCCTTCCAGCTCAAACCATTCCATGATTCTATACCAAGAAATATCTTTGTGCTGTCAAACCACAAAAAATGCAGTCCAGCCCTATGAGAAGGTCTGAGCACAGTCTTTAATGGCTGTTTTTGTTTGTGATGGTAACAGGTGAGTGATCTCCTCATCTTTATCTTAACCCATGAGGTTTCTCATCCTGTTTTCTCCCCCTGTCCTATTGAGGCAGAGTCAGTCAGCGAGTGGGAGTTTGGCCCCCCACCAAGGTTAACTGAGAACAAGTCTGTAGGTTTAACTGAGCTTTTCTCAAACCTTTGGGAGATGATAGCACCACAGAAGGTGCCCTCCATCTGATGGCCTTGCACACTTGAAAAATGTCAACACTGTGCTACTGGTGCCAGCAGAGTTACATTCAACTGATGCCAATATGAATTGAGAATCATTCTCCAAGAGTTTGGCTTGTGTCAGGCAGAAAACAAATATGAAATGAAAATAAAATGACCAGATTGCTAACAGACTGAAACTGTGGCAGAAACAGCTTAGAATAGATGTACCAAGGAGTGTTTTCACTCTGAAGATAATTGGGTGATGGGCCAGATCAGAGATTTCTGAAAAAGTGGCAAATAAAAAGCTGGGGGAAAAAGAATATTTGGGGGTATAATTGCTGAGAAATAAAAAAGGAGAAGCTAGTTTTAGTTAGTTTATCTAGGCAGATATTTCCTCCTAATTTGTTTCTGTTTTCCTTACTAATTCATGTTCTATGATCAAATATGTTCACCAAAGGCATCCTGCAATGCCAGAACATTTCCCGCCACACTTCTTGACACAGTTGGCCTAAACAGTGTGGCCTTCCTTATTTTTCTCCAGTTGGGAAAAGCTGGTAACAGAGACAGAACCTCTTTTATTTCAAGAAGCATGCCACAATTTTAGTGATTGTGCCAAATTTTCCCCATCACTTCCGCCCCTCCCCATACCACCCAAGTTGTCTCTGAGTCACAAAGGGGTTATTTTTTCTCACTTCTGATGTTTTCCTTCTGGTTTGTTTTCTGCACTTGTATCACCTTTTGGCTTCTCAGAGGCTCAAAAACCTTACTGGAAAACACAGAATTTGCCCTTTTTTTAATGCATGTTTTACAAGTGTCTTTGGCCCAATGCTTTATGACTCTGCTTGAAGCAAAGCTGGTGTCATGGCTGCTAACAAGCTCCATAAAGAAGTCTTATAGAATCTTAAAATCCTTGAAAGAAGAGCAGTGTTTATACATAATCTACAGTATTGTGCTTCCTTTCCTTTTTCCTCTCCTCTCCTCTCCCCTCCCCTCCCCTTTCCTTTCCTTGTTTCCTTCACAGTTTTAAGGTACACACGTTACACATCAGAATATAGTTAACTCTTATTTATTCCTCTTAGCACTGGAAATGTAGTGGCTGGCCTAGCTTCAGGTGCTTCGGTGGTATTATTTGTCTACCCAGGAGCAAGAGAAATCAAGAAAGCTTGATTGCAGTTAGTTTTTTCACAGATATGGTTCTTATCTTGTGTAAGGGTTGTCATATTCAGCATTCAGGCAGATCCCAAGAGCCTGCCCATGGTCCAGATGACTCAGTCCCTCACTGCTAACTGCTTCACTCAGGACAAATAGGTTTTCTTACCCACCCCCCCAAAAATAGGAAAATAATTTAACAATCAACATTAACAGGAAAAGAAATATCAAACTCACTCAAAATCTGTAGCTTACTAATTCTGTTTGTGCCTGGTTTGTGCTCACGAGCCCTGGCCAAGGAGGCGCAGCTTTGGGGGTGATGAGGATTTCGTCCCCTTTGAGCGCTGACTCCGGCCCCAGCAGGCCACACTTAGGAGCTTTGTTGTTAATCCAGGCAAAGAGGGTGAAGAATAAGCAAGGGTCTGCCGGCTCACAGTTCCAACAGCCTTTATTGATGGAGGGGGTGATGCAGACAAGACGATCTTATCTGGAAACATGGGTTTATAAAGGGTCTGGATCTCAGGGGAGGGTTCAACAAATAAACCAATCAGGGTACAGCAGAGGAGGGGTTAAGACGGGAGGTGGGTAAACAGGCACTGGGACATAACCAATAAAACCAACAAGGGGAAGAATATAATCTTCAATAACCAATCAACAATCAAATAACTAAGAGGGTTCTGGAATTCAGGGCAAGGGCTAGGAGGGATTGACATTAGAGGGAGAAAAGGGTGAACCCCACACTGCAGGCGGGGTTAGGGGATTGACAGTTTGGGGAAAACCATACAATAAGGATAGGGGAACATGGGAGAAACCATTATAACTAGAAAACACACCACAACAGCTTACTACCTGCTCAACTTCATGAACAGACTGAGAATCCTGTGGATCCTGAAAGTGACTTAGATTCAAAAGGAAATTAGACAAAGATTATCAGACACAAGGACATGCCTCCAGAAGTCCCTGCCCTGCACGTCACTAGGATACTGGAGATTAACTCTTATATTTGCCTTCTTTACTCTGCACTTCCTATCTCCTACCACTATTGCCATTAAAGACTGTTGGGTGACGTGGCCTTTATTTGGATGTAGTGTGGTGACAATCTCACTCTATAGTTACAGCAGTCCATTAAAGAGGGACACCATAAAACTCATCAATTACCATGCAATTACAATCATCTGTTTGATGGACAGTGGAAGCTTAGCTGGGAAGCAACAGACAAATAAAGGAAAGGCCTCACACGTGGAGTGAGATGCCATGGAGCCATCACAGGCATGGAATGGTTAAGGATACTGGCATTCGAGTCTCTGTAATACAAATCTCTCCAAGTTTTTCAGTTTGCACATGAAAAAACTGTAGTTGGGAAACTATGTCTGTATCTGCAAGGTGATATTTTCCACCCCCTTTCTGTCAATGGTAAAAAAAACAGAAAAGAAAATTGTTTCATTTGCAGCCAATACTGCCATCTTAGAAATAAATGAAACTTTTTATATCCTTCTCCATTCCAGCTGTATTGACATCAGTTTTGTTGGCACTCCCAGAGAAAATGACTGAGGTAAGGACATCCTGCCAGTACCTCCTGAGAAGTGTCCCTGGATGAGTTTAGCTTTGTGCCTGCTGTCAGGGGATCTCCAAATGACAGCCCCTGATCAACTCCATCATACTGTCATGTCTCAGCAGGATTTTCACTCACTGTCTTTTGGGTGTCTTTGCAGAGTCACATTTTCATACTAGTAGCTCACCTACTAACTTCTCTATGAAATTTTAACTCTTTAAAACTTTCTTTTAATCTTTGAGCCTAACCTTTTTCAGGGGAGCAGGCATGTTAGCCAGGGTTTCATCTTTGCTGTGACTCCCCTGTAATGTTGCTGTGTTAATTACTGTCTTGGTAAATCACATTTGACATAAAGAACTTGCAGTAGCTACCAGAGGTCTGGGGCTCTCCTGATCTCCTCAGAGGCTTTGCTATTACTGCCCACTGTTTTTCCACGTGTCAAATGTTCATCCAGAAAATCTCAGCATCTGTTTTGGTGTCAAGAATATGTTAGATGTCTCTCTGAAACACCTTAGGTGCATAGCACAGTCCAGCTCTCAGTGTCTCTCAAAAGGCCTGCAAGTGTTCTCAAATGCACGCTCTGTTTTTCCTGAGGAGCCTGCCAGAACTCTGATGATGCAACAAGTGTAGAAAAATAATTGACTTTAGTCTTGTCTCCTGGAATTTGTCCCCAGGTGGGAAGGAGAAAGTGACTCCTGGTTATAAGCATATATATTTCTTAGGGGTCTGTGCTGATGGGATGTTTTGCATTTGTTTGGAAAGCCTTAGAAATGACCAGTCAGCCATCAGTGAATTCACCAGCTTTGCTGATGTTAATTTTTCAACTGTTGTCAGCCTTACAGCAATAAACCAATTAAGCTCCTCTCTAAGGCTCTGCCTGTGAACAAGAACTGCAGTAATGAGTTTAACAGCTGGGATAGCTGAGGTCCTCCAGTTGAGCTCTGCCTCTGTCAGCAGTTCAGCAGTTTGCTTCCCCAAGGATGCTTCTTCTGTGCCATTGGTCCCTTGACCTTCCAGAGGATGAAATGAAGGATATCTTATGTTTCTTGCCACTGTGATTTCTATACAAACCCCCCAAGTGGGAAATGAGTTTATTGGTGTATAACCTAAGCTTAACCCGTTTACTTGCTAGAGCTTTTGTTTTTCTTGTTAGTACTGAAGCATTACTGTGGCTCAACCTCACTTCAGGTTGTGTATCCAACTTAGAATTAATAGCAGTCACTTGCTTTCTGATGTAAAACACCTCACTCCTCACACTCCTTACAGACAGTCTCGTGATGGATTATGTCCAAGTTAAATAAAAACTATCAAAATCATCAATCTGCTTCAATCATCTACTATAAGAACAATTCTAATTTTGCAAACTCTGAGGGGGATCACAAAAGCTTCATGCATATAAAGACACAGGGTAACCCCAGCATATTCCTGCACTCTTTCTCTGGCTCTATCAAAGCAAGTACTAACTAAACAGATTGTGTTCATGTCAATTACATGTCAGCTTTTGATGCCACACTGAATAGATGAAAAGACCATGTGAGAAGTACTTAGGGAGAGGTGAACCTGACCTCAGCAACAGGAGCACTAACAGTAAGAGAACTGGATACAACAAAGGAAACAAAAGAAGCTGTCATGACTGTGCTCTTTTACAGAGACTCTGTTGATATCCTATGTACCATAAGTCCTCCTTCAAGCACTAATACAATGAGGCAACTTTGAAGGGAAAAGCAGATGACAGAGCTAAGAGGGATCAAAGGTGACATTTAAGTGTCAAGAAAAGCTGAAATGTTGTGTGGAGACCACTTTAAGGCATCAAGGAACGGAGTCAGATTTGAAGTGGCAAACGAACCTGTAACACATGTAGATGGTTTTCAAGTGGCATGCATAAGGGAGAAAGTGAACAGGCAAGTTTAGGGTGTCAAGCAGAGCTGAAACAGCTTAGGCTGGAGGAAAGCAGTATTTTTGTCGAAAAGTTCCTGCAAAGGCATCTTGCTACCCAATATAAGAACTGTGTCCATTCACCTGGGCCAGTCAGAGGGCATCCAGGGAATCTTGGGAACAGAATATCCTTTATGCTGGCAGATGGACCTCCTGCAGAAGCTGAACTCATATGACCCTGGTTAAAGAAATATGTGAATTGCAGAATAACAAGCAATAAATAACACCTATTTAAATATTATACTTAGATATTGCACTTCTATTTAACATGCTCCCTCCTGAGTCACTGACAGCTTGAAGGAAGGGCTGGGGTCAGACCCTTGCCAAGGCATCCTGGAAGGAGTTTCTTGTGCATGTCTTTCTAGGCATATTTTGTTCTGACCCCTAAAGCAAAGTTATCATTGTTTCAACTGTCTGGGCTGCCTGTCTCAACCTTCAGGTCTTGCAGAGAGTCTTGTGTGACTGTTTATTTTCCCCCTTTTTCCTTCAAAGTTCAAAGAAACCCAACAGTTTTGTGGTCAAGAGACCTGACAGCTGAGTCACATTCTGATCATGCTGGTGTCATTTGACCTGACCATATTGCTCAGCCAGACAAAATAACTACCTACATTTTCAGAGTTTTATGTTCCAGGAGGCATTTGGTTGCCCCATTCTTTTCACTCTATATACTTTATTTGAGTCACTCAGAGCCAAAAAGGGCTGTTGTTCTTAAGGTCTGCCTCATGCCTTATCTAACTGATCAGATGTCTCATTGCAGAACTGATCTCAGGTAACTCTTTCCAGGGCACCCATGATGCCAAGTAAACATTCATGTTTTTTAGGCTGGAGAATCTTTCTAACTAGTATTTGTTGAGGTCCCAAGCTGTGAAACTGCACAGCTTTTCAGGTGATATGTAATTTCTTTTGTGATCAGACTGAGAGAAAGGTAGTTTTGGAAGCATCAGGAACTTTCAGTTGTACTTGCATCTGTCTTTCTGCAGAACCTTCTGCTAATGCTTCTCTTTCTTCCTACGCCTGTGTGGATTTCCTCAAAGGAAATGAAGTCAGTTATTGCAGTTGGGTGTTCATTTGGTTTGTTTTGCGTCACGAAATTTATAGATGCACATGAGAGAGTTGAAGGCAGAAGTGAGTAAAGAAAATTCACTGCTAAGTTTCTATTGTAACTAAGCTGGGCAAGCTGCACCCATCCTATTCCATGATCTTTCCCCTCTGTATTATTTTATGGAACAAAGTAATGTCACTATTATGAAAAAGCTTTGGGATTGGAACTGGATAATGGGACAGTAATCATTGAGAATTTGTTTATTTTGGTGTGCAAAACTCCCTGAAATCACTGCCCAGTAGTTACCCAGCATCTTTTTAACTGTAGTTGATGCCTGTATGAGGCAGGGATCAGTGTTCTACAGAGCTGTCTCTTCCATCTAATTTTTATTGGTCTGAACACCTCCATTACAAGGATGACAAAACTACCACAACCCAAAACTGAAACCATTGCTATAAATTTTTGAATCATATTGAGTCCTTCATGACTCAAAGAACAATGGAGACAATGACACCTCCCTTAGAGGAGGAAGATGTGAGAACTATATGAGAATACCTTTAGGACATAGCTTTGAAGTCTGACTTTGAAGTCTGAAGACTTATTTTATAGACAGAGAGAGGGTAGTGCTCCTGCTAAAGTTTTGAAAGTCACTGACTTCATTCGTTAACAGTGGAATGGGGTGTGAAGGCATCCATTGATTACCTTGTAGCAAGACAATTGAATAAAAGTATTCAAAGAGAAGGAGGTTAATTGTAGAATACTAGCACAGAAGTGAAGGGTGTTGAACCACAAGTCCTAAGGTAAGCTGTTTGTAACTGGTTGGTTTGGCTTCAAAAGGTCAAGGATTAAGCAATTGCTAAATGCCAGACGTTTGCTTAAGGTGTCTCATATTCCATTTGCAAACAGCAGATAGGTGGCTGAAACTAGTAAATGCGAACTGTGAATACCACGAGCCTCAACAAGGAGCAGTGATCTATAGGCAGCTCTGCAGTGACTGACACAATGGCACTCAAGGGCCTTAAAAAATGCTTGTTAAATTCTACCCTATTACAGGGTAATATTTACCTTGTTTTAAAGATAAGTGGAAGAACTTCTGTTTCTGATCAGCCCTGGTGTGACTTTTGTTCCTCATCAGTCCTGTATTGATTTTTATCTCTTCTCCCTACCCAAATGTCCTTTTCTTACTTTTTCTCCTGCCCATCAATGCCTCAAGTGGCAAAGTGGGATAAACCCTCCACAAGAACCATCAGGCCTCTGTGCAGTGGCCTCTGGTGTCTCTGTCCCTGGAGGTGAGGAGGTAGAGCAAGCCTCTTGTCCAAATGCCACCGTGCTGGCAGGGAGTGGAAATGCCTCTGGGATGTGTGTTACTGCCAGCCTTTGTTCTTAAAGTGTTCTGTGTGTGAGCAGGGAGAAACATAGGCAAAGATTGAACAAGTTCACAAGATGTTTAACTCCTCAGTGGTTCCAGGGTGCAATCAGGATCTCAGAGAGGTCCCACAGCTGGGCTACTGTGCCAGGTCACAAACCTAGCTAGTCACCAGGTACTACAGTCTCCTTTGTATTCACACAAGAAATATCCACAGACCTGTCTCAGTCCTTGTGCTTCTGATGGGGGGAAGTGTCTCCAGTGCCATATGGGATAGAAATCTTATTTTCCAGTTGGTGAAATTATAAAAAATTCAATGCAATTTCAATTTTTGCATGTTTGAAGGCAGCACATTGGACTGGCTGAGATATGTCTGGAAACTTCATTGATACTTACACTGTTAAACTAAACAGGTTTGGACTGGGTAGTTGCTGGGTTGCTCCTCAGCACAGATTCTATCCCTCTTCTAGACTAGGCCTGGACACAACTTGTGGGACAGCAGGAGCTGGGACTGTTCCCAGAAAAGAGGTTGAATGCAGCCACCCTTTTTTGTAAAGAGACTCCAGCTGTTCTGTCAGGAGGTTTATCATGTCTCTTGCTTCAATCTGTTTTGCCCTATTTACAAGAGAAAATGAAATCTTGGGTGCACTCGGAACCTGGAGAGAAGCCTGAACTTCTAACTTCCAATTTGATTTTATTCTCAGTGCTGCTCCTCATAAGAGAAAGAAGCCTGTAGAAGAGTTGTTTCCATCTGCTTGAGATCACAGAATTATGAAATCATAGAATAGTCCAGTTGGAAGAGACCTTAAAGATCATCTAGCTTCAACCCATTGCTTTGGACCAGGACACCTCCTACTACACTGCATTGTTCAGAGCTTCACCCAAATTCAGCTTCAGAAAGCTGTTTCAAAAAGGCCATTATTTTTAATGTTCTTTTAGTGAGATCTCTTTTTATTTGGGATGACGTCTTCCTTCAGTCTGTTATTTGTGTTACTGAGTACCTTGCTTTTAAACCAAAGTGAGAATTAAGCTTTTTCAGTATCTATGCAAATGTCCTGAGCAAGGTGCTTAAATGTGAAAGCACTATGTCAATGAAGGAGACATGAAAACAGTGCTTGAATGAAGTCCAGAAATGCTCTTGCACCTGCATAACATTATTTCTTTATTGTGAATAAAGGAAGTAAAGAGGTACATAAAAGAGAAGAAGATAGTAGGAACGAAATGCAAAATAATGCACTAGAAAATTTCCTTTAACCTGAAAGGAGAGGGTGTGGGCTTGAAAACTGAGTCACCTTTGAAAAAAGAGTGGGAATGTACTACAGAAGGGAAAGAAAACAGGAGTAGAGATTTCTTAAACGCTTTTGAGACCCAAAGGTGATGTCTGATAATTCCTTTCCCTGAAACCCACAGTGGTTCAGTTCCTTCCCACCATCAACAAAAAAAGTCCCAGATTCCCAGAGCTCCACATTATTGGCATTGGCAGTATGTCTCACTAAACACTTTTGTAAAAACCACGTCTGGATCATATCCTCTCTTTTTCTGCTGTATTGCTGTTGCTACTCTACTTCAAAGGGTATTGCCATGTGCTATAGCATAACTTTTCACTGGATGTATGGAGTTAGCACCTAATTTCATCCTCTCAAAGATGGTGTCACCTTTCCATTACTGGGACAGAAGGTATAAATACCTGCTGAACAAGCTGCCTGACATTTTAGTGCTTCAAAATCTGCTTTGTTCATTGTCACATTTATTTGAGGTACTGCAAGAAGCACAGCATCATAAAATTGGTCTTATTAGCAATACAGAAGTATTGATCCAGGTCGGATTCTGGATTTCATACTCTTTAGTATCTTGGAAAGCAAATTTCTGAGATGTTCTGAAATCAGCAGGTGAGTTCAAGTCCACATGCCTCCCCTGGGATAATTAGATTCTGACAATTGCAACAAGATGTGTATTCCATATGCTGCATCTATGACATTCATAAATGTAATTTTATTATCCCTTATGTAAAAAAAAAAAATAAATAAAGAAAAAGAAAAAACTCCAACATTTTACTGTAAAAGAGTGCTGTTGTAGGACTACGAGATCACTGAAACTGCACTGAGCAAAGTTCATTCAGTCATGGTCTTCAGATACAGACCTAGCAAACACTCCTGACAGCTTTGTACAGAGGGTGTTGGCAGCCACTCCCAATGTTTTTTGCAGACACATCAGTTAGAAGGACCATTAATTTCTTCTTACAGATTAGGTAGAAAAGGTTTCGATGTTTTACAAAAAAGCAGTCATGGAAGGAGCAAGATGAAGTATTGAGCCTAATTTTACTGTGCTAAGCACGAGGTAAACTCAGTAACAAGAAATGCAGCCTTCTCAGATTTTCTCAGCACATCCTCTTTACTGTGTTGGTGAATATGTTTCCTTTTCCTGAGTATATGGAATAAAACTGTCAAGTAACAGTTTTGTATGTCCCTATTTTTTTTGTTCCAGATCCATAACTCTGTAGCTTGAAAGTGACAGGATCAGCAACTTGTTTGGCCTCTTCTTTTTTTGCTCATTTAAGCAGTTTTTTAAAAATACCATCCTGAAAGACCAGTTGAAAATTTTATTTATATTTACCAGTTTGATTAATCCTCCTAAATGCAGGAATACCTTATTTAAATAGAATATAAGTCTGCATTCCCTCCATTTACTGAGTTTACTATCTCAGTTATTACTAAATTAGTTTTTTCTGCTTTTCTGAGAAGAGGTGTCTGCCAACTAGCTTCTAAATGTATAATAAATATTTCACAATACATTCAGGTGGCTTTTCCACCCAAATCCATTAGCTTGCCTACTGTGACACATTTTTGAATATGGAAATAAGGGCAAGACTGGAACTGATTAATCCATGCCTAGAAAATAGACACTGCAGCCTGCTGAAAGCACAAATGCTGATTTTTCATCAATTTACAGACTAAAGGTGAAGACATATTGAAAAGCAACTCCAGGCAAAAATAGTAACAAATTTTTTACTTGTAGCCTTGTGTCCATCTTTGCAAATGTGACTTCAGACACCAATCCTTAGCAAATCATGGAAGGAAGGCAGAGCTCTCCTCTGGGGAGAAGGGAGAATGATGGGCAGAGTCTCTGAAAAAGCCTCCAGGTTTTCATTCTGAACAGTTCTCTCCTGCCTAATGGCTTGCAGTGAGCAGTGTGTGCAATCCACCTGGAACATCCCGTGGTGATTCAGGCGTTGTAAATCTGGAATCTTTCCTGCAGTGCTACAGCAGTTCTGCTGGCTTCAGAAGTGGCAGGACAATCTGCAGGTGAGATCTCACTTCTAAATATCCTTTTGGACACAAAAGAGTACTTTGTGATTTTTTTTTTTCCCTTGAGCAATTTCTTGCTTTCTCTATGTTTACAGAGTAAATTTGGAAGATGCAGAAAACCGTGGGTGGATGGGCATGGAATGTACATGCTGCCGAAGATCACTTCATTACTGATACAGTAGGGTGCAAAACTGTGTTAATACACCATTATTTTTACTCAGGATTTAATTCCATAATGCTAATAATGCAATTATTTTCAATCATGTGTATTTAGACCTCTGATCAAAAATGGTATCATCCTCTGCTTCCTTCATACAAGCAGCTCTAGCAATAACTTAGATCAAAGGAAACATGAAAACTTGTATGTGCCATCTTTTTTTTTTTTTTTGGATCTCTGTTGTTACAGGTGCCAGGAGGTGGTGCCACAGAGCAGGAAACAGTTTGGGTAAGGCCTGACATGCACATCTTGCATGATCAAGAGGTTGGGACACGGTTCCACCTTCTTTCAAAGTGTATTCAAGGATCTTAGCTGAATCTTGCCACAATTCAAATATCCCAAGGTAGAAATAGAATATTTGTTTGCCATTCTATTTGTATGCCTTCCACATCAATGTTTCCTTTTTAATAAGACAGTTTATCAGAGAATTCACAGCTTTCTTCTACACCATGAAATCTCCTCCATCCTTCCATCATAAGCAGACTTGAAAGGTCTGTTACATGAGTCATCTCCCCTACTTTTTCTCCCTCCTTTTCTATTGCCTTTCTCACAGGTCTTGTTTTCTGAAAAAAAAAAAAAAAAAAAAAAGGATTAAGTTGTCTGAAGCAGGTTGAGGACCAACATGATCACTGCTTTATAAATCTTAAAAGTTTCTGTTGTTGTCTTCCCTCATTTGCCTGGTTCAAGAAGTGTGGGTCTGCACAGAGCAGAATTAAATCAGCAAGTCAAAAACTAAGAGCAATTTCATATTTTCAGTCCCTGATAGCACCATGATATGTTTGCAATACAAAAGGGATCCTTTTTATTTCTACAGAGAACCTGCAACTGCCTGTAGCCATGTACAGAGACAGTGATCCCTCAGTAAACCTCCAAAGAATTCTTTCTTAAATGATATGCAGTGCCTTGTAAGTCCCACAAGAATGAGGAAACCGTTATTTTGAGCAATTTTAGCTTGAGTGTGTTTTATAGGACCTATTGCCACTAAGGAAAGTATTAGTATGTTCCTGAACCTACAGATGTGGTTTTAATCGCCACCCATTTTTTTAGTGTTTAAAAGTCATATACCTTCAGATGAGTTGGTTTTCAAACCAGTTCCCCCACTTCCTGTTCTCAGTATCTTGATTATGAACTTGTTATAACCTGGTTCCCATCTTCATTCTGTTGCACGAGAATGTGTTGGCTCTGTTTCCTTTGCAGATCTGTGTTTTCCCCCATCCCACTCCCCCTGTGTCTGGCTCACTCATGCTCTTTGTAGCATTCAGACTTTGAGCTGCATTTCACAAAACTTTCTGTTCGTTGCCACTCTTCTTAACTTTTGCTTCATGCCCTGTCTTAGTCCCTGGTTCACACACTCAGCTGGATGAGCTGCTGTGTTTTCTTTCCCATCAGGTTGCAAGGTCTTTGCTGCTGGACTCAGACTTGCTCAACTCTGCAGCATGCTGATTTCAAACATTTGTTTTCTATAAAGTATCTTAAATCTGAGCCTCACACATATAAAAAGTCTCTGGCTTTTCAGAGAAGTGCCTCAACTCCTTAGGATGAGGTATGCCTCCTCACAGGCTGTCTCTGAAGTACTCCTACTCCCTTGGCACAGTCTCCTTTCTGGAGAGGAGGAGAGCTATGGAGTAATTTTACTGTCTGTAGTGCTCTGTCTTTGTTGGAGTGCCTGGAGAGTCCCAAAGTTGTATCTGTGGCAGCGTAATATGTCTGGAGAAAGTTTCTGGAGTGGGGACCAGCACAGAAAAGCCCATGCCTGTGCCACTGAACCCTGTCCTTGGACCACATCCAGACTGCCTACAGGGCATAGTCCTAGCCAGTGCTGGCTTCCAAACCCTGCATGGAAGTTGCTCAGTAGAGTGCCAGGCTGCTTGGCCAAAGCCATGCCACATGTTAGTCTAACAATTTAAGAACCCAGACAAGTATGTCCCAGTGTTCAAGAACATTCCCTAATAGTGTGGAATTTAGTAATACAGCCTGAAATGTCCAGGAAGGCCTTGCTATTTCAAAACCTCTTATTTCCCCTTGAAGTGTTTATGAAGTTTTTTAAGGATTTCCCACATTTCCTAGACTTTGCTTCCCTCAATAATACCAAGGTCATCAGCTGTAATCTTGGTGTTTGGGAGATCCAGGAGACACAACAGTCCAATCACATAGCAAAACAGGGCCTTACCCTCCTTGTCATACACAGACAGGAGTGCCTGTCCCTGTGGGCATAGCCAGTGAAACAGAGACACACAGCAGAGCATGCTGACAGCTCTGGGTGTGTTCTTAGAGCCTGGTAAAGCTCACTGGCTGTATCAACACCTCTGCCTACAGCAGCTTCCAGCCAATTCAGATTTGCTCACCTGCTGCTTTCTCACACTGCAGTGCTACCTTGCCTTTGTGGTCCTGACTGCTGCTGTGCTGTTGAAACCAGAAAATCAAACCAATCCAGCCAATTTGCCAGGCTCAGATTGCACTATTTCTAGCTCAGGTTTGTCCTATAGATGCCCATTGCTTCAAAAAGTGTTTTTATAGATAGAGGTCATTTTAGCACAGAGAATATTTCTGATCATGCTCCCTGGTGTCCCACAGCTCCACATGTCAACTAGGACAAAAGACAAGGTACAACATGTCTTGTCTCCTGGGTTTTGGTGGGTTTTTTTTTGTTTTTTTTTTTTTTTTAGTCCACATTTTGGTTTTGGCTCTTAGCTGTGATCCTCAGGTCTTGTCTGTGTGTCTCCACTAGAATTTTGCTCTTCAGTGTGACTGATTCACAGACAACATTGGGATCAGGTTTGTTTGGGTGCTTGTGTACAAAGAGAAGGACTGGTGTGCTTTAGCAGTGTCTGTGCACTTGGACCATTGTAAAGTCCTGTAACCACATCACTGATCTCTTTGTACTCTCTAGAATAACCTCCCTGTCTTCTCAACCAGCCTACAGGATCCCCTGGTTTTCCTGCCCAGAGTACCTGGGTTCTGGGATATAAGAGATGTCATGAGGCTTCATTCATCTCTGAACAGATCAGACTGAGTGTCAAAATTGTTGTATCTATGTCAGTGCAATACTCTACTGAGCATAATTAGCCGTGCTGCTGCACCCAATGTTTCCACAGCCTCCATGGCCCTCAGGTCCCTGGAATCTCTTTCTGCTTTTCATGGTGCCATTGTTGATGTACTCACTGGATCACCCTCAGTCCCATTGCTTTAATTCATAGTCTGCACAATCTCTCTGCTTGTGTTGATGTCTTCCATGAAATTGCCTGTTGTACTTCATATTTTCTGGTGTTTTCCTAGGATTTAGTTCTATTCAGACACCTATCAGCTTCAGTATTTTTTGTCTTTAATGCAAACATCTACTGCTTTTGCTGATTGGTTTTGGTTTGGATATTTTTCCAAATAAAGCAGTATCTCCCAATAGCTGTGCTCCATCTGCATCCGCTGTATATACATGATGGTAGCTTGGACAATATTTCCATCTGACTTATTTCTTGACATTTATTTTTCTTTAGAAAAGATAATTAAGCTTTAGCTCTATTTTCTTTCCTTTATTCTCAATGATCATACTGTAGAATTTCCATCCTTATTCCCACACCTGTTAGTTTTTCTCTGGAAACTGGTGAGCACTGGTGATCAGGATACTTTTACAAAATCTCTTTGCTGTGCTTTTAAGTGATGCTTTGCCACCTTGGTGAGTGTAGCTGCCTTATGACAGACAACTCCCTTTCACAATACAGATCTTGTAGCAGAAAAAAGTCACTCCCTTAATCTGCCACTGACTGTGCATGATGTGGTGCCAGGCTTTCATGATATCTGGCATCTTATTCCTTAGGAAAAGGACAAGGAACTCAATACCTGGCTGCTTCCACCACTGCATAAAGGAGTTAATAAGAGAAAGGTGTAAACCCCTCACACATGGTAGAAGATGTGTGTTGCTGTTTGGTAGAGTGCCATTCTCTACAACAGGAAATTTCAACACACCCATTTACCTCTAAGTGCATCAGACCTCTGGATGGTTGGAAGTGGTTAAAAATGTTGATTCCACCAAATTCTCCTCTCCAATGCCCTGCATATTTGGTACTCTCCCTTGCCCCCTTGAAATCTATTTGGGTGCCAACTGTTTCTGAAAACCAGAATATGCTTTGGTACCTGTCAGTGAATTTTATGAACTTGGTTCCTAGAACAATGTTTTATGCTCAGTGATGTATGTAGAAGTCCTGTGGGGCAGCTGGGCTGTCAGGTTCCATTTCTGCTGTGGCAGTTTATAATTGAGTGTATTTTCATGCAGATCATTTTTCTTTAGGCACAATCTCTTTTGGGCATTATCACTCCTCAGAAAGTAAGTGCTCCCAAACTCATGTAGCAATTAGAGTGACTGGTCATTTGACACTTCACAGAGTTCATAAAGACACAGGACAACTGCATCTGAATTCCCCACCTATTCAAATTGGACATGAAGAGTTTTCATCCATGATATTTGTTAAACTCTGAAATGCTAAATGCTGTACATGCAGTCATTGATTGTCAGCAGTTCAGAAAACACATTGTGGGGTTCAATGTGCAAAACACAAATGGACAGAGAAGGAGGGCACCTTCAACTTGGGCTTTGTGATTCCTTGAGATTTGACTGCTCAGGCCATGGTTGTGGCCCATTTGGAAGCAGTAAGAGGGTAGAAGTGTGTGAATAAGGATTATGAAGGATTAACAACAGGACAAGAAAGCAGCAAGTGCACGTGGAATTGGAGCATGAGGGACTATTCAGAGGTGGGAATGCAAAAAGCATGTAAATGTGGTAATAAACCACCATTTTGCTCTGAGTACAGTGAGGATGGGATGCAGGATGGACATTGAATCTGACTGCATCAGAGACTAGATTTTCCAAGGTGTAAAGGCAAGAGTGCAGAAGTCAAACTTGTCTGGCAAATAAGGGAGCAGAAGTAAGGCCCTCTGAGATGAATAGAGGTGTTCAATATTTGTTTCCTCCTCACCCCTCCTCACTCCTTTTTTCATGTGAATAGAACAGAGTCAGGAATGTTCCTTGTCCTGTATTCCCCCAGTGAGATTCTAGAGAACTTGAAGAAGGCAGTTTCATTACAGCATCTTCTCCCTGTGAGTTCTGGTGGAGGGAATATTTTGAGAGGTCTAAGAGGCAGAATATAAATATTAAGTGCTTGAATGATGCCATGCAGATGATGGAAATTGCCCAGACTCAAAACAGGCTCAAGTAGCCAAGGTTGCTTTAAGTATTTCTTCTGTCTTTTGAACATCCCAGAATTTTGTAGGAGCATAAAGAGATGGAGATATTTTGCAGAACCAAAGGGAGAGAGTGATATACATGATGTCATGTTTTCCAGAAAGGATTCTCAGTGATCCCTTGACTTGGCATCTCACTGTGACATGGAGGAAGCTCCCTTTGCAAACTGCTAAATTGTCAGTGAAAAAGGGTGTAGGGGAAATCCAGTGTCTGAGATGAGATTTAAGTAGGACACAAGTGCACTGAGGCACATCATCCTCTGCCTGCTTCCTGCATGCTCAGTCAGAGTGACAGTGCCCTAATTACAACCTCTTTCCAGGTGGTACAGCTGCAGTGAGGCAGATGCTGGTTATGCAAAGGCTCTCCAGGGCTCATAAAAGTAGGTTTGGGTAGCTGAAACCCAACAAAGAAGGTACTGGACAGCACTGAGCATCTAAGAATTAGGCAGGTTGTCTATGTTCATAGTATGGGTTCCCTCCAACACCAGCAGAGAAAAGGAACCAGAGGTGTCAGATTTGCTGAACTGCTCCTCTTGCTCATTACAGAGAAAAATGAAGTGATTGGCTTACACAAGGTGGCTGAAGAGAGGTGAAGTAAAGCCCCAGGTCTTGTCAAGATCCTCAACATTTTCCTTCAGAGAGTAAAATTACTTCAGAACATTTAGACAAGAATCAGGCACTGACCTTTAAAGACAGAAATAAAATGAGTTTGACTCTTTTGGTACTTTGTTCTCTTCAGAATAAAAATTCTCAATACTTCTCCTGCTTGTCTGCATAAACAACAGTTCCTGTAGTGACTGGTCATTTATTTATTCCTTTGCTTTGTGTGATTGATAGGGTATACATGAACAACACTCTAATGTTTAACACAGGGCAGAGTTTGCTCCTGGGCTTTCTGCAAATGCATCTGGCCAGAGTGAGTTAGAGAATTGGACAGATTTACAGCCACCAGCTGACCACAGGTCTCTCCCTCCTGTCTGGTGATGGATGGCTTGTATGAATGCATGGAGAGACTCTTGAGATTTATCATACTATCATACATTTTGTCCTGATTACACTTTGGGCTCATCAAGTACTCTCTTCTTTCTTCTGGAAATAACTGTACAAACATTTTGAAGAAAAAGCTACTCCTCCCCCCAAGTTAAACTACCTGAAATTCCCAGTACCCTTTCAGTGCTCTACAAAAATAATAATAAAAAGGAATTCTTTCCTATTTATGTGGAGAGTAGATGTTTGGAAAGAATACCTCATATATCAAACCATTAATATTATTACAGGTTGTTAAAGTAAGAAGGATTGTACATCTGTCACCCAGTTGCTCCCTAGATTACTAGGTATATTTGTCCTTAGAGTCATCATTTATTTAGTGAAATTCAGAGTAGACCTGCTGGGTTTTCTTTTTGGTGTAAGCCTGGTCCTTATCCTCATTTGTACTACAGACATTTCTTTCAAAACTGCTGCAATTAAAGTGGATTTATCCCAGTGTTGCCCATGTAAAATCAGTAAGACTAGTCCTTTGTCCAGTGGAAAGATCAGGACATGTGACTGCAGGGGGCTGCAAAGTCAGAGCAGGACACCTCTGGCCAGGCCTGGTTGCAGGAGTCACTCTGACATTCCAGGTGCCTCCATGTGCCCACCCACACCAAGATTTGTCACATTCGTCACACTCCACCTTGTTTGGGTGCGGATTTTTTGGAGGATGAGAACATCAACAGCTGGTCTTGCAGGCAATTCTGCAAAGTTATAGTTACACTGACCTCATTTTAGACCACAGAGGGATCTGCTCCTGTCTGCTGTGCTCACATCACTGCAGACAGATTTTCCATTTTAATGTGGAAAAAGCCCTGTGTGGCACTCAGATACACAGGGGCAGCAGTTCAACCCAAGCAAGCTGCCATGGGGGCACAGTTCCTTCCTTTTAGGCTAAATTAAATTAAGTTAATTGTTATTCTAAAGCTACAATAACAGAATTACCCCAAGATAAAGGACAAAACTCTTAAAGGAAATTATTCATAGGCAAGTCCCTCAGCCACAACTCTTGGACTGAACAAGGAAAATTTTCATGCAGTTTAATATTTTCTAGATTATGAAAAATTTAATTCAGTTCAGAGTCATGTTATATGTGCAAGAAGCAGGGTTTTACAAGTGAAATGTCCTCCATCAGTCAGTGTTCTAGATGACTAATAATATTTACAAGAGGGCTTCTATTGGTTCAAATTCACACTTCCAGCTAAGCTATTACAGTTTCAGAGTGTCTGAGCCCTCATTTGATTTTTCAGAGCATTAGGGCTCTTATTTCACTTTTTTTCAGTGGAGCTAAATCAATTAAAAAGTGCTATAGTAATTTAAGGATTTCTACACAGGGATTTTTTACTCCACCTGAAAAACTCTGAAATTCTCCAGCTGATGTTGACTAAATGGATTCAAGGCACTGCTATGAATTCTGCAACAGACATGGCCATAAAGGGATTTAGAGAAAGTGCAACTGCATCTATTTGAATTCAAGATTTTTCTTATTTCTGATGCATTTCATTACCAGGGAAGAACAAGACAGATGAGAGACTGGGGAAATGTTGTGGGAAGAAGGCTCCTGAGTTTTGCCAAGACCCTTCAGCACCTACTTCCCTTCCTCCCTACCTCCCCATCATATAAACCCCTTGGAATTTAGCAGTTCTTACACAACTCCTACCTGGTGAATTAATGGGATTTTCAGAGAGGAGGAAAAAGGAAGGGGCAGGTGAGTGAAACCTTTCTGATCCAGTACAAGAAGAGAAATTCTACTTTCTATCTCTTGCAGCATATCTGACTTAGGACTGAGTCTGGTTATGATCTAGCAACTTTCCTCCTTTAAATATTTATTTCAGCCAGAGAAAATATATCTGTGTATAGGTACAGCTTTTCTGGAATGAGACCCTTGATCTTGTTCAGCCCAAGCCCCTCTGGTATTGACAAATTAACTCATAACTGGTATGAACTCTATCTCCATATGCTTCACTGCCCAGAATGGAAAAAACACCAGCAGTAGTTTTCTAGTATAGACAGAAACTTTTAGAAATTTTTCTGCCACAGCAAAGAATTTCAGGTTTTTCCCAGGTACATTTTATCTTTCCTATTTTAAATTCTTCAGCCAAATCTTGATCTGATTTTTAGCTGAGCCCTGTGAACTGTTCAAAACCCGACAGCTGCCTTTCCCAAGAACTACCTGAGCAATCATTTACCCTGCTGTACTTCTACCACAGAATATTCCTGATACTTGTGCTATTCTGGATTTCTTTCAGTGTTGCCAAGAGGCCTTTGAATTCAGATGTTGCCTTCCAGCATGTGCTCCCAAATCTCATTTCCAGGAGAAAATCTCCTTCCCAAGCACAAGCAAAGTCATGGAGACTTGTCCCTCAGCCCTAGAGTGAAGCTCTCAGCATTTTTAGAAGCAGCATGAGATTTTCTTAGCCTGAACTCTGGATACTTGCCTGACATTCCCTACATCCTAATGTTGTGCTGATAGCTGGGTATGTAAGGCAAGAGAGGTAACTCAAATGAAAAGGCTTTTTCTATCTCAAAATGCAAGAGAGGCCAAGGAAAAGCACTTGATAGTGCTTCAGTGAGTGAGCTGACCTGCCAGCAAGAGAGAAAATGGGAATGGAGTCAAGCAAACAATGCCAACACCTGCCTTGTGGCTCTGGCTCTCCCTGTGACAGGGACCTGCAGTCCCTTTCCTGTGCTGACAAGGTTTTTGCAGTTTGTCACGACAGTTGAATGTCCTTGAACAGAGAGCACAAATTACACAGGCACACATGCTGCACCCCTGCTGCAACAGCAGCACTGACAAAAGCAGACAGGAGGCTCCATTTAATTGCCACGGGACATGGATAAATGTCACTGCTTTCAATGGGAGTTATTTGTATCCTGCAGTGGGAGAGCAGCACTCTGATATTGCTGCTCTGGCTCCTGGTAGCTGGGGCTCTGCAGTTGTAGCAGGGCTAATCCTGCTGCCCATTTTCTCTCTGATTTTGTTGTTTTGTGTGCTGTTTTATTGAACCTATCACGGGCTATTAGAAAGAAACTTTCCCTCTGGCCTGTTATTCCATTATCCTTCCTTAGGAGGGTTTTTTTTTCACTTCATCTGACATATTTGATGCCAGGCTCTGTCAGAAATGAGTCCCTGGGCCGGGGAGATTTCAGGGCTTCAGGATGCACTGACAGCTCAGAGCTGGAGGACAGGGACTGCTGCAGATGCAAATGTGATATGCACATTCAGCAGCAGTAAATACTATTCCTGCATTTTGCTCACTCTCATTGCTGCATCTGACAGAGGGGATCTACATGTCCCTCTGTGATCCCACAGCCTCAGAGGTTTCCAGCCGTTTCCACTTCAGAGAGCTGTGTTCCCAGCTCTTTTCATCGATGTCCCAGCATGCAGGCATGTGCTAATCAGTTTTAGCAGGCTCATCATTTGATTGACTTCAAAGCTGGGAACCCAGTTGCTGCCTCACTTAAAAGATAAGAAAGGCCAGCAGGACAAGGGTTGTTTTTTCCTGCCTTTAGTTTATGCTTGTCCTTTTTGGGTAGGTCAGAGATAAAAGGTGGTCTGTTTCATGCAACATTTGTTTGATTTCTTTCAGCCACTGTTGGATTAGCTTCTCACATCTTTGTCCAGAAAATGTGTTTTCATCACCTTGTTACAAAACCTCCTTCTCTGGTGTCACCCATTCAGACTGAAGAAGTCTTGCCTTTGCTTTTTTGAGTGCCTAAGGTTAAACAACAGCAGTGATTTGCCATGGAATTCACTCTCTTCAAAGAGGACTAAAACCACAAGGTCCTGTACAAAAAGAACAATCTCCCGAACAATATCCACAGCCAAAAACTCCTGTGCAATAGGCTTTTTCCGTGGCAACATCTTGCAGATGGCTGAATTTCAGCAGTTATCTGGGCTGACATGTACATTATTCTGCACTGGAAGAACAGGCTTCTTATGCATGAAATGGTCATATAGATGAACATAAGTAATATTCTGAACTCAGAAAAGGGAAATTTAAGCAACTGCCTTTTTACCCATCATGAACTCAAAGATGTGGGTTTTCCAAGGAGCAGTGATTTCTTTTTTTTGGCAAGTAATTTATTCCAGGACTTTTTTTCCTCCCTTCCTCTTTGTGAACTGATTAAAAATATCTCTTATTTATTTAACATTCATGCATTAAGTAAATACCTTTACCCATTTGATTTTGGTGTGCAAGCCATTTTGCACATACCTTTTTGCAAGCATTTTGCAGAAATCTGAGATTTCTGATCAGTGTTGCAGGGATTACTTTGAAGGGGGAGGATGCTTTCTTATACCTCCTGACTCAATGACTGCTGTTAGCAACTCAGCCAACTGCAACTGTGGTCAGGAAAAGTGGTACCTATCCTTTTTCAACCAGTGCACTCCATCCACAGAGCATGCCTTCCAACAACTGAGCTTCAACTACTCTCAGGATAGGTTCAAGCACTATAGGTTTGCCTCACAACTTTGTTTCTTATGCATTCAAGGCCTCTAAGTGATGGATATGGTCCCTGCTCTTGTATCTCTTTTGCTTTTGGAATTTTAGAAACCAACTTAAACTAAAAATTTTTCCAAATAGGATGCAGAGAAAAATAGAAAACTACAAAAATGTCCTTTGTAAAACAGAAGATTTATTTAGCATGGAATTATGCTCTCTGCACACACTGGCCATGACAGTGCTGGAAAGGGAAAGGTGAGACCAGTAGGTGACTGAAGGTTAAGCACCAGAGTGGAAAACAAATTTGACTGAGGCTTAGAGTTGCATAGACATGAAGAGATATATAAGAATTTTTGGTGCTAGTGGCTCACATATATGGAGCTGAATTTTCGGGGGGNAAAAAAAGAAACCCCAAATGTTCCCAAGAATGTAAAAAAGAAAAAATAAGAATTCTTTAATATATTTTCTTCTCTTTTCCCCTGCACTCCCCTTGTGCTTTCAGCATTCACGCCTATATCCCCACTTTTCAGGAACTTGCTTTCTGCCAGGCTGCTCTGTTTAAAGGTTTTTGTAGCTTAAAAATCTTCAAGATTTGAATCATATGCCTTGCTCAGCGACATCTTCCCTTCCCCCACGCCTCATCTAAAGGTTTCTGGATATCAATCCACCGGGTGTTTCCAATCTGGAGCACAGCACAGGCATTGTGTGAGTTACATACGTCAAACGCTGAAGTTCAAGAGAGCCACGGTGTTTGCTGAATGGTTGGAGTTCGGGGCTTATTTGACAAGAAACATCTTGATGAAGAACCTCTCCTTTCTGCAGCCTGCTGTTTTGTGTCTGTTCTTGGAGGTGAACAGCACCCCCAGCCCAGACAGGGCCCCTCTGTCCGATCACTGAACCAAGATGTGTGCTTGTTTCCAGTTGCTTTGGCTAGACAAGAAACAGCAGAGTTAATGGGCAGAAGGGGATATTAATTTGCATTTGAATACAGCCCAACACAGTTACTCAATGTTACTGCTGGGTAATGGGAAAATTAAGCTGAAAGGGAGTTAGCATATGGAAAAGAAATGTAGCTGATTCTGAGAAGACAGACTGCAGTTGCAGTGCATTAGTGGCCACAGCTGTTAAGCAGGATGCCATGCTGCTCTCAGGGCAATAACACTGCAAAAGCAGATATTCCATTTTATACACAGTGTGACACAATCTGGAGTGGCTGGAGAAATAAAATTAACCAACAGGGAAAAAAAAGTGTGTGTATATGTGTGTGGGAAGTGATGTAGTTGCAATATTAAAAGTCCAGTGATGAAAACCACAGAGGCAAAGGAATGCAAGGGGAGGTATCCTGCCCTCTTAAAAAAAGCAATAGAACCCATAAAAAAGATTCCTTCCATTTTCAGGGGGCCATTATTATTTTCCAGGAGTCTGGCTAATCACAGCAATTCTCCCTGAGTCAGACAGCCCAGAGCCAGATCTTTATACACTTTTCTATGTGTTATTACAGTTGACAGCAATATGTGCTCACTGTCTCAGAGCTATTGCTTTTTTTATTCCTTCTTTTCTCAGGGTGTAGATTTCCTTTCCTGGCTGAGGATCTGACTGAAGTGACCTTGTGAGCTACCTGTTGTCCCAGGGAAATCAGGGGATGGATTGGGACTGGAAAGGCTCATACAAGAAACTGCCTTTCAGCTCTGAGTTTTTCATTTCATTAAGCCCTGGTTTGGTCTGCAGGATTCATTGCCTTGATCCCATGGACACACAGCAGAGTAATGTGGAAAGCCACAATGTCTTCCTCTATTTTCTTTATTTTCTTTTTTTAATAAGTGAAGGCTCTTGAGTAAGCTTTAAACACACAAAGCCATGACCAGACATCCTCATCCCTTTTCTTACAAGACAAACTATAGTCACAGCATTGCTTTTCCAAACTGGCTAAAATTGGTATCATCAATAAGCCAAACTTTTTTTAATGGTATTGTCACCCTACAGTGTTCCATATAGTACTCACCTAAAACTTTAAGTACCCTTTCAATTTTGACATGTGTTCCAGAAAAATATAAATATATGGAAACATTTGAATATTCTTTTCCCAAAGAAATCCCTAGGATTTAATTCCACATCTGCCAGCAGTACTGGTGTGTGGCTAAACACATTGCATGGCTTTGAACTTCTCAAGTGTGACTGTAAAGGGATATTGCCTGTGCTACTTATTGGTTATATCAGATGAATCCCACTTCAGTCTTTTGCTTGCTTTGCTGATCTCATTAGAAATAATTAAAGTTTTTATCTGGTTCACATCTAGAAGCTTTGTTTAGCTGAGGCTTTTTCAGTGTGTTGTTCTTTTTATTATTTTATTTTTCTTAACAGATCATTTACTTCTGAAGCCTTGCCACGCTGCCCTTCACTCAGTGTTATTATTGCTGAATTCTTTCTGAGGGTTCACTACCTCCCTCATAAATCATTACATTTCCATTTAACAAATTTAATAGCGGGATCTGGTTTCAATCCTCCCTACACAGAAAAGCCACTTCAGCTTCTCATTTGGATGAGGGACTTGATGGAATGTGCCTGGTGCTCTGAGCAGCTCCCAGCCCTCAAAGCATCTCCTTGCTGGGGCCAGCTGGGATGCCTGGGGCTGCACATTGCAGGGAGCTGGGCCTTCCTCACATCTGCTGCTGAAGAAATAAATGGAAGGAAGAAAGAAGGCAAAGAAATAAGCTGCCTTTTTTTTTTCTTTTTTTTTTTTTTTT
>VZTR01032784.1:238635-279125 GCA_013400775.1 Chaetops frenatus
TTTTTTTTTTTTCTTTTTTTTCTTTTTTTTTCATCAGCCTAAAGAAAGGGAGAAAACATTCCGGTTCAGAGCTGAAAAATAATGAAAATCCTGAAAACATTGGAAATTTCTAAGGGGATAGATTTAGAATAATTGCAGTGTATGAATTAAGACATGTTTATATACAAAGCCAGCACTGTCATAGTACATTGGACATTTCACCCTGCCCATATACCCTCAGAGGGGAAGATATACCAACCATCACCATATAGACACAGAGCAGCAACAATTCTCAGGAGCATTTCACATCTTATTCATGAACTGTAGGTGTGAGAACATGCTACATCGAGGTGGAGAAGTAGAATTCAGCCCTGAAGTTTGTCCTTGGTGAACATGTCACCCATCTCAGACACCCAGCTATGTTTCATTGCAGGGGATCACAAATCATTGCAAGGGATCACCAATCATGCCTTAGCAAAGACTGCAAGTGCAGACTTACAGGAATTTACTGAGGACGGGCTGACATATATTGAATAATTTGCTTGCCCTACAATCATCTTTTCAGGTGGATGTTCCTTTCAAGGCAGCTGATGTCTGCATGCAGGCATGCACATATGTTTTGGGGTTGTTCTTGATTTGACCCAGTCAGTGCTTGACCTTGACTTTAGCTGATCCCATCACAGAAGCCCCTTGGGAGCTGCTGAGGTCCCCAGTGCTGTGCCAGCTCAGCACCTCACCTGCTTTGCCCCCTGGGAGTTAGAGGAGTATATTCTCCCTATTTGTCCTGATTTCTCACAGGATCTCATCTTCCTCCTCTCATATCCTGCCTTTTGCAGCCCAGGTAAGGCTTGCTGAGAGTATCCCAGGCCCACTTCAAAGGCTTGTGACCACCTTCACAACACTCTGCAGCATGACTCTGCAGTGGTGACAGTCTCAGCTTGGGCAGAGGCCTGATTCAAATCCATTAAAGCCACTCTAAGATCCTCTTTGATTTCAAAGCCCTTTGGATTTAGGCTTCTTTCCCATCCAACAGGAGTCCCTTCCAAATCAGCTCCAAGGCACATCAGCTGGATGCTGTGCAAAGGGTTTTCTAGTATCAGTTTGAGCTCTGTGGGTATTAAAGAGCACAACATCCTACTCGATTTTCAGTCAGTCACATTCTGCCAGCAGTTGTATTTTGAAAGAGAGGAGCAGGGAAAGGGGAGATAATCTCTCACTGAAGTGTATGCAATATGCACCATTAAAACATAAGGACACCATAATGACATCTTAGTAAAAAATCATTGTAATGAAAATTGATTATTTACTTTGTAACCCATTATGCTTTCCCAGAAAGTAGTTTTTGGATATGATTTTCAATTATCTTTGAACCAGATGCATCCCTAACTGCAATCATATTTATAGCCCACAGGTGTTGCCACTTTCAAGCCACCAGAGCAGAAGGGAACACCAGGAAGAGAGAAAGGGATGAAAACTGGTGAAGATTACAGGTCTGGTGTTCATGGACAGGACCAGGGCTCACTTGCATGTGCAGGTGTTTGTCTTCCTAAGGACATACTGATTTCTCCACCCAGGTGACATGGAGGAGCAGAAAGAGGGAAGCCTCTGACCTGGTAAGTTTTCTCATTGTACATCAGCACAACACAGTTGTCCTTGAAGCTCCAGTCTTGTCCAGGATTTAAGAGAATTGTTGGAGCTAGCAAAGAGGAATGACTTCACATACCACACTTGAAAACATTGCTCACATCTTTGGTCTTTATCTCAGAGTCTGGATGCAAAAAAACTGCGAAGCTCACCTGGCTGGGTTGCAGTAGAAATAGATTAAGAACTTTCTGAAAGCTCAGCTCTTCCATAAACAACACAAAGACTTGATCCCAAGCAAAGCTGTCCCACCCCCTAACATGTAGGCCCTGGTGACACCACTGTGCCAGGCAAGCCAGATCTTCACATACTCTTTCCTAAATGCCCTAGAAAAGAACAAAACT
This sequence comes from Chaetops frenatus, assembly GCA_013400775.1. Classification (NCBI taxonomy): domain Eukaryota; kingdom Metazoa; phylum Chordata; class Aves; order Passeriformes; family Picathartidae; genus Chaetops; species Chaetops frenatus. The sequence goes on from VZTR01032784.1 coordinate 240,600, forward strand.
ATAGAGGATTTCAGGAAGAAAATGCACCTTCCAAGACTCTCCTAAGTCCAGGGAATCTGTAACTGTGGCTTTCCATGACTGCAGGCTGCAGCAGTATGAAAGGAGAAGAAGAACTGTTGAATGTGGACAATCTGTTTCAATGCACACACATGAACATATCTCACACGCAGCCCTCAGGGTGGCTGGCGTTGTGACATGCAAAGAGTTAACCAGAAGAGCTGTCCCTCATCAGCATCGGATTCCTGCCAGCAGGTAGCAGATGTCTTTTACCACCAGGAAGGGCAGGGTGTGCACTGCCATTATTCCCAGCTCTGGACCAGGTATCAGCTGCCTGTCTCGTTCTTCCCGGGGCAGCTCACACAGGCACTGTCCAAAGGTGTGATTCAAGCCTGCACGGATCCCCACCGCCAGATGATGCCCTGCATGAACTGATCAGATGGCAGAGCTCAGAGCTGCTCCCTCCTGCTGCCTCGAGGCCTGGCTCACTCTGGAGGCAGGCACCCACAGTCAGGCTTTGTGTGCAAAGCCTGATTTGCCTGCTTGGCCTTACAGCCATGGGAACAGCTGTGCTCAATCAGATCTGAACTCCCCAGTACTCAAATGCAAGCTATGATCTGTGCAATTTCATCATCCTGTAATTGGCAGCCGTGCTGCCTAAGGGGCCCTGAGCTCCTGACCAGCACTGGCACTTTCCTGAGCTCCACTCCCCGAAGTGACACGTGCATGTACAAGAGCTGAGCAACCAAAAACTCCCCAAAGTGTCATGGGTTAAGCCCAGCCAGCAGCTCACTCATTCCCTCCAGGTGGGATGTCGGAGAGAATCGGAAGAGTGAGAAAACTTGTGGGTTGAGATAAAGACAGTTTAATCGGTAAAACTAGGAATTTATTCACCACCTCCCTTGGGCAGGCAGGTGTTCAGCCATCCCAGGATAGCAGGGCTCCATTGCACCTTGCTGGAGAAGACAAACACCATCACTTTGAACATCCCCCCCTTTCTTCTCCCTCCCCAGTGTTATGTGCTGAACATGATGCAATACAATGTGGGATATCCCCTGGGTCAGCTGGGGTCAGCTGTCCCTGCTGTGTCCCCTCCCAAGTCCTTGTGCACACCCAGCCTCCTCGCTGGTGGGATGGGCTGAGGAACAGAAAAGGCCTTGGCTCTGTGTAAGCTCTGCTCTGCAGTCAAAAACTCTCACTCTATTTTGGTCATGCATCTAAATCACAGCTCCACACTAGCAACTAGGAAAAAAATCAGCTTTATCCCAACCAAATCCCATGTGCTCAGGTACGAGAATTGGGCATCCAAAACCTGTTCAAGCCTGGCACAAATGAGAGAGATTCTGTTTCACCAGGTTATTCCAATTCCAAAGAGCTTTGCAGAGATGAAAATATATCTTGCCCAAGGCAAGGTCGACCCTCTGCTGGCCGTTTTTCACCAGCTGTGCTGGGGACTAAAGTCCCCACTGTGCTGGTTAGCAAAGCCCCAACCATTCTGAGAGTGTGGCAATGAAAGAGGAGGCCAATTGAGAGCCAGATTCTGAATTTTCATATAAATTCAGGGTAAATTCTAAGTCACAAAAGTCTTTCAGATTAAAATTACAATATACTAAAATTTTTAATGGAATTATTTAAAATTGCGAGCAATTTATGAGATAAAATTAGAATTTGAGAAAGTATTTTTTTTCTCCATGAAGGTGGCCCCAGCTGCTGCCTGTTCGTGGCCACATCACTGGATTTTTCCCTTACACTTCTTCTCACTGCAGCTGTACCCAGGTTTGCACGAGCTCAGCAAAGACTTTGGCACAGCTGCTGCCCTTGCTGCTCTGACAGGTGACCCAACATCTATTTTTTCTATAATCAAGATGACCCTGAAAGTGGCCTGTGGTCGATTCATAGGTTTGTGAAGCCTTTCCAAGGTGCTTGCAGCCACATGAATCTCAACTCTCCGGCGTGCCTACAGTCTTGCTTGAGGTTGCAAGCCCCACTTGATTCTGACTGCACAGATCTGTGTACCTGAACCCTGGTAGGTCTTGGAGACAGGGTGGTGATAAAATGTGCTGTTGTACTGGCATTGTTTTACTCTTCTTCCTGGTGGTAAATGTAATTGCATTTGGACCTCTTCTCTCTATGTCTCCGTGCAATCTGTTTCTGAGAGACAGGATGGGTGGGGAAATTTCAAAAGGCTGCTCTTCTTCACTTTCACTTTCAGTGTGAACAGTTCTGCAAATCCTGCCACAAGCACTGCTCTTGCACCTCAGCTCTTCCTGTGCTTCCTAGTGGAAGGCAGAAGAAGCAAGTGTTTACATCAGGTGCACTCTCCTACCAGGGTTTGAGCCAGCCCTGGCTCAAGGTCTGTTAGACCCATTACTGTGAGACTCATTTCCCTCAAAGATTCAAGCCTATGTTAAAAATAGAGGTCCTTTTCTACCATGTGGTGCCATGCATTTGATGTGTGGAACATGTCCTCATGTGAACCCAGTGGCTATTCAAACCTGCAAAGTTTTGTTCATTGTGCTCATCCGAGAGAGCTACAGGAGCCTGTCCCTGGATCCTGCCTGCACGGCTTGCTGCCCTTCCCAAGAGCTCATTAGGCAGTGGAATTGTACAGAGGAGCTGAGCAAAAGCCCAGTGCAGCCAGTGAATGATTTTCTATTGATCCAAGCCCTTGAACTGAAGCAGCACAGGCGAAGCAAATTGGGCAAAGCTTCTGCTTTCAACCCATCAGAACAATATTTGAATTTCCCTACACTGCCACTTTTATTTTCTTTCTTCTTGTTTTTGGACTCTGAACTATTTGGTTCAGAGAGATTTTCCCTCTATATGTCTCCTTGTGTTTCTAAATACAATTACTAGTGGGGGGGCAGATGAACAAGAGGCAGAAATCAAGGCAAAACTAGAGTAACTGGGCTTTGTTTAACACACCAACAGGAGAAAGGAGTGAACCACAAACTGTTGTAAAAATAATTATAGTATTAAAACAGTAACAACAAGAAATCGTAATATATATCGTGGCTTTGCTATTAAATAGCATTCTTTCTCTGATGAGTTCCTTGTGCTTTTAGTTAATTAAATCTTCCTCACTCACACGGTATGCAGAAGGGAGAAATCTTCAGCAAGACTGTCAAATGGCTACATTAGCTGGGAGTGCAAACCACACTTCCTCAGGAAATGAGCACTTTTCTTTGGAAAAATCATGTTTGCTACATCTGCTCTGGCAAAGATCCTCCCCATTCAACCAGAAGAACAGCTGAGGAAATGAAAGCTTAATTTACCTGAGTTAAGACAGGGAAATTTAGAGCAAAAGAACCTGAATTTCTAAAAAAGCAGATGTCAAAATCTGTGGAAAAAAAACAGCTGGAAAAGAAGGAAAAGCAAAAGTTACATGGATGCTGCATCAACTGCAACATCATCTTGCTCTTTTGCCTCCTGTTTGCCTGCTGTTCCCCTTGCTTGATTTGTTGAACCAGTGACAAGAGACTCTCCACCCTGGAAATAAACTTGCTTTAAAAGAGGAATAAAAAAATATTTGTGTCTCCTACGGACAACTTGCACTGGGAACACCCACAATAGACTGGGAAATGAATGCTTCTCTAGGTGTATGCCAGCTGTCAAGCTTACACTAAACAATATTCTTAATTAGTGGTAATGGCTTGGCAAACTCCTGGAAGTGCATAACTGAATTTTTTTTATATAATTATGATCACTTAAAAACAATAGCACATTACAAATGATTACTAACAAGGACAAAGCAAATATCAATTAGAAAATATGGCTCTAATCAACTCAACTAGCCTTAAAGCACGAATCATTGTAGATGCATTTTTTGTTCAAATGGTAAAAACAGAGCTAGGAAAAGGCAGGCAACTGTGCTGTGGAAAGAAAAAGCAGAGCTATTCTGCTTCCCATGCTGAAAGGACAATGCAGAAATTAATGAGGAACGGTTGTGACACAGCACACAAAGGGACTATCCCCATGGTGGTGCCCTTGGTGAGCAGAAACAACCTGCACTGTCAGAGCTGCCCTGTTTTGGGGAAGGGGATGTGGTCTGTGCATCTTTGTCAATACTTGCAAGGCACTTGCAGTGACACCCACTTGCTTTAATGAGGGTGGCTAGTGCCACTGTTATGCAGTTCAGGATGTAGACTTATTCAGCTATCCTAGGCAGCCACACAAGACTGGCAGACATGACATAGGGCCCATGGAAAAGCTGTGTCCTCCTGGAGAAGCAGCTGGAAGGCAGGTATGTTATGTGAGGGGAGCCAGACTGCATTAGAGACCTGTGTTTAGACACCTGAACCCAGTAAGGAGAGATTTCAGGTCCTATAAATCTGGTGCTGTCCTTGCAACACCACACTTTGCCCAGTTCAGTGTGGACCTTCCCACCAGACATTCTCTGAAAGCTGCCAAACATGAAGGTATAAGGCAAGAACTCAGCTCTGAGCTCAAAAGTGTGTTCTGTATCTAGAAACGTACTGGCATTTGAAATGCAATTACTTCCTTTGTGGAGGGTGTACACTTCAGATGAGGAAGCAAGTGGGCACATTTAGGAGAGGTTGTGACATAGGAGAGGGCTTCCAAGAAGTTACATCTCTGAACTTTCCAAACTCGAGCTTCTGTGTGATTGGTGACACTGAAGGGAGCAGAGGCTCTCAGGTTTCAGGAGGAAATTCCATGATAAACATTTTTCTGTGGTGTCTTTTCAGCTTCTTTTATATTCTTGGCATTCATGGAGATAGGAATTTTTTAGAATACTTTTTGTGGGGTACTTTTGGGGACATATATATTTATATATATATATATACATATACACACATGTAACTTAAGCCCCTAGATTTAAGGACACAGTAGAAAACTATTCCCCTGGAGCACAAAGTGATCATTATCCAAACACTGTTAAATGGAACAGATCAATCTGCAAAGTGAGGAAGGAGATGTTTCCCATCCATCATGATGACACTGCTGAAGGCCAGGGTACGAAGGTTTGATTTTGTCTGCTCTGACAGCACTCATTCAGCCAGCAAACCTCTGCCACATTGCACACAGCTCTGAAAGGTAACTGGCAGCATAGACATGACTCAGAGACACACAGACCCAAGCAAACACCATGGAAAAATATCAGCATAGTCTGGAAAGCAGGGGACAAGGAGGGATATGAATTATTCCCCCTCCAGAATATGGGTGCTCAAAATGGTTATTTGTGCTGCTTTAACCAACTCAGAGAGCAGAGTCTGTGTTGAGCATACAAATCTTGCCACGATTATCTTATCTTGGTGGTTTCAGGGTGGATTTTACCAGGAACCAGAGATAATGGTTTCCTCCCTTGCTAAGTAGCACTTTCAATATTTGCAAACATGAAGGATTAAGAATCACTAGAATGCCCACCGAAAAAATTCATTTCTTTGAAAAATATCACAAGATAAAAGGAAAGCCACTTCTCTTGGTAGCCCTACCTTTTTTAATTCTTAATCCTTTTTACCATGGCATGACTGAGTACCTCCATCATTGACCACAGCATAATGTACTTTTAAATACATTAGCTTAGGTACTAATAACAACCTGGCTGCAATAGCTTGAATATGGCACTGGCAGAAAATCCCATTTGAAAGGCCTGGCAAATTCAGTCAGGGCCTGAGCTTTGTGCTGGCTGACCCAGGTCACTGTCACAGCAACCTGGAGAGCTGAGGGATAGCTCTGGCTTCCATTGTCTTGATCTCATGACCAGGCTGGCTGGGTGGGTGTACAGCTTCAGCACAAAAAGTCATTCTTTAACCTATATGAATGCAGATTTAATTGGTTGCTAACACTCTCCAGGAGTCCCAAGGGAAACTGAAGATAAATTACTGAGTTTAGTGACCTCTGGGAATGGCAGACAATTTATATCACACAAGAGTTTGAATGTTCAGTACTGCCCACTGTGCTGTCAGCTTTGACTGTAGATCAGTGCTTTAAGTCTGTTCACTGGCAGCTCATGGACTTTGCAATGAGAGTGGAAGATAAATCAGTCATGAGCATCTTGTCTGGGGCATTTGTGCCTGGATGTGTTACCCATGTTTACAGGGATGTTTACATTGGAGAGCTCCTTGCAGAGTTTCCCAAGATCACCACACCCAAGCTGTTCCTGGAGCAAGACACTTCATAATCCCTCACCAGATCTCAACCCCAACAAATTAGACCTGTTGAGAGGCAGCTGATTATGAGCCTGAGAACATTTGGAGGTTACACCACTCTCCACATTACAGCTGGAGTCTGCATTTTGTGGGTGTCCCAGTCCCTTGGTGCTGCTTCTCTTCCCATTGGAATCTTTTGTGCAACTCCAAGCAAAAACAGGGCATGATCCTAGGGAGTCCAATAAAATCATAGAATCATTTAGGCTGGAAAAGATCCTTAAGATCATTGAGTACAAACCTAAAATAGCTTGCAGGAAACTGCAGAATGAAGGAGGGAATAAGTTGGTCCAGAAAGAGCTTTGTGCAATGGTTACTCACACCCAGACCAGGCCAGAGGAGCTCAAGGATCAAGCACTTCTGTGATGCTGACAGTCAGTTTTCTCTTATGTGTGGATGTATGTTGATAGCTGGCATGTACATATTCCAGCTAGCATTTCAACTAGACACAGAAATCTCTCATATTCAAATAGTGAATATTTCAACACACCCATTCTTTCCAAAACCTTCAATACAAGCTGTAAAATATCCTTAAAGCAAAGAGACCTAGTCAAGTTGTCCTGTTTTCACACTGGCCAGTGGCTAACCAGTGTAGCCATGTACCTTTTACACAGAAAAATAAAGATAATTAGTTTGAATCATGCCTTTTAGGGCATTTTTCTAGCTGGAACATTCCCCCAGCCTGCACAGCACCCAAAGCAGAGCAGGGACTGAAGAACACATTTTGGCTCTATGTGTTGCTACAGGGTGAAAATGAAGAAATTTAACAGTTACAGATATTCTGGTGGCAAAGAATAATCTGAGGTCTGTTCCTGCCCCTAGACTGGCCGGCAGCTGTATTGCATTTTGTTGTAATTGCCTACATGTAATTGAGAGTGAGAGTAGGACCTTCAAACCCTTTTTTTTCAGTTTTTCACTGTTTTATTTGTGCTTCTGCTGCCACAAAGCTTCATGAACTGATGAAAAAATTAGCAATTCTGAAATACAATTTAAATTGGTTGGGAATCAAAAAAATGAGAAAGATTAGAGTGAAAAAACTTGAATGTACATGAAAGAAATGGCCATCTTTTTCAGCACTGCACTTATTAGTTTAGTTATTATAGTTATTATTTATTATATATTAATAATGAATTATTATATTACAGTTATTATAGCAGAAAGCAATGTTGTAACATGAGAATTGCTGTGACTCATATATGGTTTCATAAAAGTGACAGAAAGTTGAAGATAGTGCTGCCTCTTAAACAAATAAGAAATTTAACTACCTCAGTAACATTTGGAAATTTGAGATAAAGACAAAATCCCATATCTTATATTAACAAATTACTGGCTCCTAACACAGGCCTGCATACCCTTTTGTACAATTAGTGACAAATTTGGGTCTGTGACATATTTAGTGCATGGAAAACAGAACTAGTCTGTATGATGGATGATGGCTGGGTAATGATTGTAAGTAATGGTCTATTTGTACATCTGAACAAAGCTGAGAAAGCAATTAGCCCTTCCCATTAGCCCTCCATCACTGACAGGCTGTCATGCTTCTACAGCTTCCCTGGGACACAGGAGTGGAGAGGAGAAAAGGAGGTGCTGGGAAAAATGACAGAAGAAGGTAGAAAGGAGGGAGAGCAGAGTAAGTTGTTCCTGAAACCCAGCCTGGGTGACTTGGGTGCCCTTCTTTTTGTGTCCCAGTGGAGCCTTTTTCCCACCCAGGTCATCACTGGACATGCTGTCCATCCACTGGTCCCTTCCCTCTCCTTGGCAGTCAGCAGCTCTGATCCACGTGTCTCACCCTAGACAATCTCAGTCCAGCACTTCTTTCTCCCTCCTGGCCCTTGTGCACTTGCTCATGCCCTACATTATGGATAATTGTGTGGAAAAAGCAGCTCAGTGCTGAGGTGCTGGCCTTTTCTTCCCTCCAGTCCTTCCAAAAAAAGAAGAAAAAATAAAACCAGGGGGAAAATAGTTGAATTGTTAGAAAAGAAATAGGGAAAAGGGAAAAGAACTTTGTTATGATACAACACAGATCAACCCTGCCCATTTGAGTAGACTGTGCAAAACTTTTCTAGAAAGTGGAAAATGTTCAAGGGGAAGGAAAATTTGATTAGAGGAAATGAACACCAGCTAAGAAGATTAGTGTTCATCAAACTGCAAGGGTAGAAGAAATAGTGAAGGGGGAATTATGAAAGATCTATAAAATTATGAGTCCCAGTGAGTTGGTGATGAGAGAAAAATTATTGGCAGTCCCTGCCAGTTGATAGCTAGGGGCTATCAAATAAATCAGCTGGCAAGGCCATACCAAAGCAAATCAAAGCAGGATATTTCTTCAGACAATGTACTCATCTGGGAAACTCCCCACTCCTGCCATCTCCCTGTCTAACTTTACTTTTTCATTCTCCCTCACAGTTCAGGCAATATTATTTTCTCTTTCAATTCCACATCTCTGCACACCTCAGAAATCCTCTGCACAATATTTTCCTCATGCACATCCATTGGAGCTCCCAATATCATCACTGCAGCTCGCTGGCTTTTACTCTCCTACTAATTGGCACGAATATAAGGCAGTACCCATGAAAGATCTCCCTTCCATCCTGAAAGCCAAACCCATGAGTTGTGTCATTCCCTATACACTGTAAATGCAGAAGGTACTGACCTGCAGACAGCAGCTGACACAAGATTCATATCAGGTTCCCCCTTCTGCTCAGCTCGGGAGGGGAAGTTGCCAGCTGGTTGATATGAGCTTCCTTCTGAACTGAGCGTTGCTGCAGATCAGGAAGTGCTGGATCAGGATTCAGGTATTTCAAGTATCTTGTCTGTCATCCTGCTCTGATGTCTCTAAGTATATCAGCAACTTTCTCAGGGTCACTGGGATGTCATCACAGCCCATTAATTCTGCAAATGTGCTCATCTCCCTCAGTATACAAAGGGACAGAAAATCCAGAGGCAGTTTCTGGCAGTTTTTCCTCCTGGAAGTGAAGACACAGAGAGTGAGACTGGCACAGGAGTGTACTAGAGGCATTTGCAGATATCCATGCTCCTGTCCCTCAAAACAGCATGAAAAACAACCTTCTTTAATGTTTAATAAAGAGCAAACTGGGTGAGGACTTCACAGGGAAATGCAAAATACTGAAGGATATGATGGAAACAATGATACATTTGACCTCAGGTCAAACAGAAGAGAGAAAGAATGAGCTACAGATAAGAAAGTTGCAGGTAGGAGAGATGGAGGAGAAAGCAGAGAGCCAGGGGAAACAAACTGGAAAAATACTTCCTTTGTGCTTGAGCTTTAATTTCTGTATGCCTGGTTGAACTTTTCTATGAAGGTTGTTGTGTGTGGTTTAGATTTGGGTGGGGTTTGGTGTGTTTTTGTTTGTTTCAAGGAACAAAGCCATTTCTATAAAGTGGTTGGTGAACAGGGGAGTTTTTCCCAGTATATCTAATACTTGTTTGAATAGGGGAATTCCTTGAATTTATATAGAATAAACAGCATGTTATGTAAAGCTGCTGTGCATTACAATAATTTAGCATGATTTCACTAGAGAAATGGCCACTCAACTCCTTCAGATGCTTTAACATCTCTGCATAGGATGTTTTAAAATGTGCTTTTTGTCAGTCAAAACATTTTCAATTCTGGGATTATCCCACCTGCCACTCAATGTATTTCCCTGTACTTTTGGCAGCATGATATCTATTAAGTTTTATTTAAGGGAATACAAACATTCAAAAAATGGTTTCATTGTATTAATTCAGGAATAATCAGGTTGATTTTCCTCCCTAGTACAGTGCCTAGTAGGATTAATCCTAGAAGGATTAGTTGTTGCAAAATCTACCTGCAAGAATCTTTGTCAAATCTTGACACCTTTTTGGGTGGCTGCAGGGCCAGCAGCTGGAGGTGGCATTGACACAGGCCCTGGGTGATGCAGTTGGGTTGGGCCAGGGATGGACTTGGCAGCAGCCTCAGGCAGGAATGAGCTTGTTGAAAGGTGATGATTCTGTTCCCACTGAGGGCTGGGCAGGAACTGGGAGACACAAGGTACTGATGACAGGATTGTTGTCTGCGTTTTGCTTCTGAGAGAGATTCTACTGCCCTCCTCAGAGCTTTTGATACCACTTTAACCTCTAACTTGAGAAAAAACCCACAATCCACCAACTGCCCCTGCCAGCCATGCTCCTTACAAGTGTGTACTTGATCTCCCTAACCATGCTCAACCAACTGGCCCAATGTAGAAAGTACTGGCCAAAAAAATGCCTCATCATTGGGTTTGCAACAGTTCAGTGAGGTAACTCTAATGGTCCCTCCTGGCCTTTGTGTTTGTGATTCTTTGAACAATCACCTCTGCTGTCATTAGCAAACAGGTCTGGAAGAGATAGGGTTGGAAACCAGGAGAGCCTCCAATCCATTCAGCTCACAGACCATGAGGTCAGTCTTTTTTCACTGTCTATTTACATAATGATATAATAATTTTTAATTTATTTTTCAGACTAGGAAGGGAAAGTCCTGCTGGAGTCTTTCATCAGTTTATTTTTCCTTTTAGCTTTGTGCAGCTCTTTATGCTCAAGCCTGTTAGGTGATTCTAGTGAACTAAAGTCCAGTAAAGCTGAAATCCTTGTCTCACAAAACTTTCTCTTGCTCTTTTTCCATTTTCAACAGCAATTAAAGGAAAAAATGTCCCCTTATTATATCCCATCACCTGCTGAATCATGAGTCGATATCCTGACTTACAGTGGGAGGCTTTTAAAAAATACTAAACTCATTATTCCCTGACCTAGTGATTTATATTGTGATCCTTCGTGGGAAGAAAATGCACCAAGGTTACAAAGTGGGAGAGTGAAATCAAGAGCACGTTGTAATAAATTGGGCAAATGGTACCCTAAATGATAGAAAACTGCAGTAAGGAGGAAGGAAAGTATCAAGACTGTGTGAAAGATGCCAATTTAAGTTTTCATGGTTTTGAAAGATCAAAACCCATGAGCTTTTATTTGAGGTGGGTTTGCTTTCTCAGAGATCTCACTGAAGCCATAGCATCTGGCAAAGCCCATGTATGGCTGAAAAGAGGAGAGAAAAGTCTGGTGGTCTCACCAGATGCATGTATTTACCGCTGAGACTCACCAAACATTCTCAGCAAGTCCTGAGATGTCCTTGATTGCACTTTCTGGAGCTGCATAACTTCCAATGGTTCTTTCTTCTAAAGGCTCCATGTGACAGCAGAGTCTCACTTACCCATCAACACAGATTTTGGCAATCTTCCTCCAAGCTCTGCCCATGGTGGGTACCACTGAAAACCAGAGACAGGCAGACTTTGAGGAAAATAAATAGACCAGCATTAATGTCTTTCTTTGACCTGTTCAGAGGGTGTGGACCTCGTGCTGTATTTGCCAAACTGGAAACTCTTCAACATTATTGGGGTATAATGGTGAGCACCCAAAATACTGGATGCTCTTTCCACCCCCTGTGTCTGCCAAAGGGCCCTCAAAGAGGCAATTTACCTTTTCATAGCAGCAGGCTGGTTTCAGTCACAATCAGGAATTGGAAAAGGAAAGCTGTTCTGAGCAGTGAAACACAGAATAGCTAACAGTGCCTAACAGTGCCCATCTCTATTGCATTTCACACAAACCAGGCTGATGAGACTTCAAAGAACTAAAAAAAAATGCCCTGAGGTGCAATGCATTTATCAGGTGTTTCACAGGATAAGTCTCTTCTCCCAACTCTTTGGAGTTTTCCTGGCATGAGATAATAATAATAAAACAAACTCCATCTTGCCTATGCATGTTCAGTTAAGATCAGCTGAATTAATTTCTCTTAGTTAATACAGTTATTACTTTGCATTTGCCTCTGGATTTTTACATCTTGTAAACCCCAACTACAACACTCAGTGCAGTTCTGTGCATACAAAGAAATATCAGCTGAAGTTTGCTGCTTAAAATAGGTAGGAAAACATCTGTGCAAATAGGTCTCACATTTTTCCACAACAGTTTATCCAACCTTACTGCTTGTAAATCCTCAGGGAAAATATTTGTCTTCATTTTCAGCTTCTTTAAAATGAATTTTTAGCTGTTTCCAGTTTCATTCATTCTTAGTTAATCTTGTGGTAAGAGAAATAGAAAAGTTTGTGCTCAGGCTGAGACCAATCCAGGGAAGCACTTAATAGTGTGGAATGTCCCTCTGACTTCCAGAGGGACTGAATGTTTCAGCTTGTGCATGCACCTAAGTGCATTGCTGCTGGGGAGCTTTTGATCTCTAAACGCAAAAATGTGAGCACCCTGGTGGGTGCCAGCTTGGCTCCTGGAGAAGTAAGAGAAAGGAAAGTAGTGCATCATCTCAGGGGAGTTGTGGGCCCTCAGCTGCAGAGACCCAGACACCAAGAGAGGGGCTCTGGGAGGTGAGTGCCAGGGATGCATCTGTGACTTCAGGAAATGTGAGTCCTCCCCATGGGACACTGCAGCAGAGAGAGCAGAGCAGAGCCTTAGGACTGAAGAGTCCAGGAAATCTGTACAAAGCCAGAGCCACCAGAGGACTAAGATAATACGCAGACCATGGGGTGCAGACAGGCAGCCTCTTGCCATGACCTTCCTCTGTCGGAGGGGGAGGCAGCACCAGCCCTGGGCATGGCAGGAAGCTCTGCAGCTCTTTGCAAAGGTCCCTTGGCAGGTGCCAGTGTCAGCACAGGCAGTGGCAGCTGGGATGGCTGGAGGCTGCCACACAGACCCACCTGGCTTCTCTGGGGCTCGGGAGGGACAGTGTGTACTTTTGTTACGTAACCAAAGCCTTTTTATGCAACTGCTCCTCCAGTGCTGCCCTGTGAGATCCGATTATTATGGAGGATGAAAAACATTGTTATTTTTAACAGCTGGATCAAGGCTCAATGGGCTTAACAGGATATTCAGAAGCAGCTGCTTCCATAAGGCTTTCAAGTCACTGCAAAAACTGTTTGCCTCTGTTTTGGACACTGCTTTTCCATGGCATTTATGTTTCCTTGCAGCTGTAAATGAAAGGTTGAGTCCTTTTCCCATAGACATTATAAACTACTTGTTGCTGTTCATCCAGGCAGTGGAACAGCAGCTTTCCAAATGGTTCCTTTCCATGAGATTAGGAAACATAAAATAATATCAGTACTTTTGGAAAGTAATATCTCAAATCATAGCCTACTGTTCACGCAGGACATCTATCCTTAAGTATCTATTTGTAATAGTTCATATATTGTGCAATATTAGAATCCTTTATCCAACACTCAAGTAATTCTTGATTTCCAAGGTTTGGAAGTGCTGCTCTGTTAAAAGAAGTCAGAGAGTGAGACTATTCCAACTGTGGCATACCTGATGTTCACCTCTGTGCTTTGACAGTGGTAAACACACAGCAAGAATTACAGTTCTCAGTTTGAGCAGAAGGTGCCTGGGCTTTTGAGGAAAGATAAAAGAAAGAGAGTGGTTTGTTCCCCTCATCCCCAAACAAAAGCAGAATTTTTATCATAGTTTAGTTATTCAACTTCCTGTCTTTCCTAAAAACAACAACAATAAAAAAAAAAATAGTAGAACAACAACAACAAAAATATCCTGAAACGGTCAGGTAAACTTTCATTTTTGTTCTGATGCAGATGCACAAAACTCAGACCTTGATCTTCCTGAAGTTTTCAGAGCTGTGGTAGCAGTTTGTTTCCCTCCAAAGGCAAGTGTAAATTCTGGCTGAGCTCTCCCATGCCTTGGATGGCCACAGTGTCAGAGGAGAGTGGACTCTCTTCTCTGGTGCTAGATCAGATGGAGCAGGGCAGGAAGGATATTATTTTTGAGATCAGTCATTTTAAGCATTCTAAATCTCAAACTATTCAAGTTTATTATCCAGATTATTTGTAGTCTTACAGGCTTACAGTTCCATTGATAATCTGTACCTTCTCAGACCAGCAGGTATCTGACAAGTACTGGAGAGTCAGAGCATGTTGTGGGTCTTTATGGTTCACTGAGCATTTGGAAATGGTTCCAGCTGTGTTTCTGAAAAAGGTTCTTCTGTAACCTGAACTAACAAAGATTCAACTGACTGGACTAAGCAAAGTCTAAGTCCTCCTAATGCCAGTGACAAGAAAACATATTTTTCATCAGAGGATGATTTCTTCCACCTCAAACATCTATTTCAGAATGGGGCAACTAATCAGAGATGTGATTTATTGTAGTGACTATATCCAGTTGGCAAAGACTGGGTACAAATTTAATTCTCAATAGCTGAAGAAAATTAAAATCAGCCTTACCCAGAAGATGAAAAGGTCTCAAGGGTTTTAAACAAGCAGAAAAATGCATAAAGATCAAATTTCATCCTGTGTTGCACGTCATATTAGACTGAAATGCAGTGCTCTAGGTGAGCTGAAAGATGATCAAGAAGCAAGCATGGCTCCTTGTTAAGATTAACTACATGTTGATCACACATCTCTGTTAATCAGGGTGGGCAGCATTGTGATGGGAAGACTAAGCGTGGTGGAAATGGAAGATGGTTGGGTGTGGAGGCACCAGCAGGAGCATAAAGCAGGGACAGGGCTCTCAGAATGTTTATGGCACACAGCAGACAGCAAGAACCCAGCACTTTTGCCTCCAGCTTCACAACACGCCCAGACCCAGAGACAAAGAATGACCTGATGATTGACAGAGGTGGGACAGAATGGAGACACTGGTCACTGCCAGACCCAAAAGAATACAAAAACACATATTGGAAACCTTGACACCCTGAAAGAATCCTGAGAGACCCAAAAAAGACTTAAAGATGGTGTTATGGACCCTGGATCTCACAGTTCAACAGAAGCATTGCTATACCTGGCTGCCAGGCTGATGTTGGTCACCACAATCATGCTGCTGCTCATGAGCATGAGACTGGGAGCATGAATTGGTGAAAACATTTCTTCTTTCAGTTTGAATTTTACGAAAAGTCATCTTTCCCTCCTGTAGTGCAGTGGATATTGCCTGTATGTAGCTATTCATGGCATGGGTACTTCCAGAGCTTGCTGACAAAATGCTGTGACAGTGTTCATGTACACATAGACTGCATGCCAGTTGTCAGTGTAGAGCAGGAGGTATTTCTTCTTCAAGGGAGCATGATGCACTCCCTGTGCTCAGTTTCTGTGATCTCAGAAGCATCAGTTTGTCATGGTTTAACCACAGCTGCCCCACACAGCTGCTTGCTCAGCCTGCCCTGCTGGGATGGGGGAGAGAATCACAAGGGTAAACGTGACAAAATTCACGGGTTGAAATCAAGACAGTTTAATAGGTAAAGCAAAAACCATGCACAGAAGCCAAACAGACCCAGGAATTCACTCAGTACTGCCCATGGGCAGGCAGGTGTTCAGCCATCCCCAAGACTGCATGGAACTGAGACTTGGGGAGACAAATGCCATCACTCTGAACATCCCCCCTTGCTTCTTCTTCCCCAGCTTTATACACTAAGCATGACTTCATACGGTGTGGGCTGTCCCTCGGGCCAGCTGGGGCCAGCTGTCCTGGCTGTGCCCCCTCCCAGCCCCCTGTGCACCTCCAGCCTCCTCACTGCTGGGGTGGAGTGAGGAGCAGGAAAGGCCTGGGCTCTGTGCAAGCACTGCTCAGCAGCAAGAAGACTTTTTGTCTTATCTCAGAAATAAAGATACAATGCCTGGAAATGACTGATGCAAGCTGTTATTAAGGGAGATATATTCATGCATTTCAGCAGATGATGATGAAGTTGAAGCTAATTCAATCTTGTAATTGCAGATAGCTGTTGTTTCAGGAACAGTATCATACAAAAGATCTGGTCTGTATCATCTTGATGTTTACAAATAAACAGTGAAGTGGAAATTAAACTCTGGCTAAAATGAGATTAGAAGAAGTCACCTCCTGTGGAGCAGTGAACACACAGTGCTGATCATCAGCAAATGATTTCTACTTTGATAGCTCTGCACAAATAAGTAGTTCCAAAATAGCACCGAGCCTTATTTGTACCTTGCAGATCCTTTCATTGTACAATATTGTGTTCTTCAAGCTGCAAACAAAACTGAGTCACATGTTTAAAATAGTAAAATTACCCTTAAAGCAATGACATTTCATTCAGGAATTACCAAAGCATGTTTTTAATGCAAATGTTACAACCCATTTTACTGTTGTTTCTCATTGTGGAATGTCGAGATGATACCATGAAAAATACTGGCATTTGAAATAATTTTTTATTCAGCAGCATTGTCTGCCATTTCCTCTAGCCTGAAAATTTATTTGCTTGTAAAAAGAGGCACTGTGGTAGAATATGATGCATAATATTTTTACGGGTGCAAAAGAGTGATACCAGTTAACACCAGCTGAAGACTCATTCTTGGATAGGCTCTGATGAAATCTTCCACATCTCTAATATCCTTAACATTTGAAACAAAAATAAGTCTCAAAAGAAAAAAAAATTGTATATTTGGTCAGGTCCCAGACAACTGGAGCCAGAGTGACAGACTGTGAGTTACCTTGCTTCTATCCTTCCATCCTTCATGACTTTTGTGGCAGTGCAAGAATCACATTTTCTGTAGGATTTATTGTGGTGGGAATGCCCTCACCATGTACTGAGGGTTATCAATCTAAACTTTAACATGAAGTCTTCTGTCATAACCACTTCTCCTTCTATTTATAGTTTAAATGCAGAGAAACATAAAATCAGATGCTGGCATCCTCAAGTTCATCTTCTTTTGACCACGGTGGCCTTCAGATTTGCAGAGTCCAGTAGAATCCATTTCTGTGAGATTTCCTGTAGGGCTTAGAGCAATTGGGAAACATTTTGGCTGAACTTCCTCTGTGCTGCTCCCAGGGTGTAAAGCAAGCAAAAACCTGACTTACTCAGATGGAAGGAGAACCTCAAAACAGAAGAAGATCACCAAGCTGTGACACTATTTCCCTTAACTAAAACTAGTCACTTCTGCCTAGCCTGGTTATTCTGTAGTGCCCAGTGAAGATCCAGCAGACTGTTGAAGGTACAATTCCTTTTTCCCTAAAGCTGAGAGCCAAAACAAGGCAGAGGAATCAATATCCCAAAAATAGTTGCTTCTCCATACTGACTATAAAGACAGCTCAAGTCAACCATCTCAAATGAACAAATCTACAGTGGAGATGTCTGAAGGCAGGAAAGAGAAATACCAGATGTGGCATTATGGATTAACGAACCCCCATTCCTGATTTCTGTTGCCTTTAGAGGTAGAAGTTGCAAGGAAGAGTGCAGGACTGAATTTCCTCTGAGCACTTTACAGCTGATGAGAGGAACTGCTCCCTTCAAAGCCTAGATGTGACTTATCTAAGGTGGAGAAAAATCAGGAAGAATAAACAAAGAAGTGGAGAGATAAAGCAATTATCCCAACAGTTTGTGGGCTC
Source organism: Chaetops frenatus (assembly GCA_013400775.1). Lineage (NCBI taxonomy): Eukaryota > Metazoa > Chordata > Aves > Passeriformes > Picathartidae > Chaetops > Chaetops frenatus. Next base: position 258,107 of record VZTR01032784.1, read on the forward strand.
CTCCACCAATGCATTGATGGTGGAATATGACCTATTGAATTTTCAACTTGTTTAATTTCTACTCCTGCTGTGATGTGCTTGATGTTATTGTCTTAAGCTTTGTGAAATGACAAATGTTTCAGGCTGGTACAATAAAAGTTAAACTAAAAATAAAGAGATTTTTCCTATTGTCACTGCTCATCTTGATGCTGTATCCTGGAAAAGCTCTGAAGAAGCTCAACAGGAACAGTCACTCCCAGTATGCACTTAAATAAGAAAGCTGTCACATACCTATTTTTCATTTCATATTACACCCAACTCCGAAATACAACTTATGAAGGAGTCACAGAACTACCTACAAAACATCAGGATTGTAGTTTGGTGACAAAAACATAATTTATTTTTATTCTGCTAGATAGTGAAGCCTAAGGACATGACTAGTCATAAAATATGACTTTCAAAGAGAAGAAACCCAGGTGTACAGCGGTTTGGATTTGGTGAGTGAAGTATGCAGAATGCAATGCTTCAAGAATATTACAATATAAAGAAGGTCAAGGTCAATGTCAGCAAATGTTAATTTCTTCTCCTAGAAAGGGAGCAGTTAGGCATCCCAGATGGCAAAGACCTTAAAAGAACTGCAAGAACAAGCGGTTGTCAGGGAACATTATTTCACTAAGGGAGGAAAGACGAAATGGGAAAGTGGCTTTTCCTTTCTTGTGGAGCTGTATCCTGTATTCCAAGTGGTCTTTTAATATTTTCAACATTTATTTTTGCTTCTTCTGAGGGATGGAAACTCAAACTTGGCATCATGAGCTGAAAGATAATGCCTGGGAAAACTGGGAGACATAGCAATGTAAGATTCCTCTTAGGCGTGACAGCAAGTTGCCTGGTCTGCATTCATTCCAACATTCCACAATAACACAGATTACATCTCTCCCAAAGGATTTAGCTTCATGGGTGCTGTTCTTTTCAAGAAACTAAACATTTAAATGCCTTGGAGGATCTGGACTGTTCTTAACATTTAGCAATTTCTAAATGACACTGTGCATTCATGACATTTAAATTTCATTAGCATTCACACAAGTCACATCTTGTCTATAGGGGTTATGCAGGAAGATTTTAAAGACTGCCATCACTTTCAGCTGCAGGTCTGGTTAAAGTCAAGTGGTGTAAATGACACCTTTTTTGTGCTCAATCAGAAGAGAAAATGTGGTCACTGTGCACTGGGGTTGAGCGAGGGCACCAAGATGCCAACCCACAGCACTGGTGAGCCACTCTGTACTGCAAAATCCAAGGTGAGGCTGCCAGAGGTGCCCCAGGGGGCTGAGCTCAGCACCTGCTGCCTTTGTTAGGCTGAGGGAGGGAAGAACCATCACAAATCTGGCAGATGTGTAGCTCTGTGTAACACAGAGTAGGGAAGCTCTGCTGGGGTGGGGAAGAGAGCAGAGAGGCTGAGCTGCTCTTGGGCATTAAATTCAGTGGGGAGGTTGGTTTCAATTGCTGTAACAAGAAAACTCTCTCTCTTTATTCCTGCTCTGGTCAGGGTACCAGCATGATGCCAGTATATTTAGGTTGTCTCTTTAGGCTCTGTGCTTAACCAGTAAACAGTGGAAGCTTCCTCCAGGAAAAGTTTCAGAGCTGGGACTTAACAGAGCTGTGTTGATGACTTCCCTCAGTCTTTAATCTGGGAAAAACCTCGGGCTACTATTTTCAGGCTCCCACTGTTCCCAGCTTAGCATAACTCCATTTCCTGCACCATGAAAGCTGAAGCAGTGATATTTCTCTCTCTTGGAACAGTGTCTACTTTATTAATGTTTTGGAGGTGCAGGTGCTATGGTAACGAGCACTACAGTCAGTGCCTAAAGAGGAATTTACGTCGCCAGAGATGCTGTCTTTGAACAGCTTGACACATCTGTTCATGAACAGCAATCTGATTCTGTGTCAGCCCACAGGAAAACTCAGCTGAGCTGCAGCTGGATCAGACAATGCAGTTGTGTGGGGATTTCAGAGGTAATCTAAGGCAGAGCCATGTAAAATGCAAGTGAGAATGAGAAAATACCCAGAGGTTTTAGGAGGCAGCAATATTTATCAGGAGCCTGAATTTATCTATTCTAAGTAAAGCACTAGGAAAAGCAAAAATTGTGTATAGCACATAAGTAGCAATAAAGGCTCACTCCAAACCGAGAGGATTAATGCCTCCTAATCCTGTCACTCTTCAAGGAATTTTGAAATATTGGAAACTTCTGGCAATCAAATTTTCCCAAGAAACAAAAAACAAGCAAACAAAACCACTAAACTCTGCCTAGTTTCAGACAACATTAAGTATGCCAGGAAGAAATCATAAAATTAAATTAAACTTTGGAATAAGCTGTCTGAAGCTTGCAAGTCTGCTTTGAGTCGACTGTAATTGCTGAAATCTCTTTGCCACATATAGCCATAAAACTTTACATAGTTTACATAATTTTCTTTTTTTTTAGTAAGTTCCACTGACTTTAGCTCATGTGTTTTCTAGAAGAAAATGAAAGATTTCAAAGCTATGACAAAATAGTCTTTGATACAACTCCAGTAAAGAGAGAAAAAAAGCAGAGACAATGTAAACAATAGTAACTGAAAAGAAATAAGAAGGAAAGGTATTGAAGGAACAAAATAGGCAGATAAACAAAAAAAGGGGGGGGAGGAGGAAACAGAGAAAAAACATATTTTCAAAATTAAATATCCAGAAAAACAATTAACAAAACGCAGTTAAGCAAGAAGCAGAAAATCTGTTCTATCCCTTGGCAAAAAGAATAAGTACTCTAAGCTAGAGTTCTGCTGCAATTAGGAAAAAAAATACTAGGAAAGTATGAATACAAAGAGATCTTTCATTTGATTTTTATATTAAAAACCTGATGTAAAAATATCGAGGGAGAAATTATTTTTTCAAATATTTACACTAAAGAGATCTATTTCACAGAAAAGCAACTGTTCACATATGGAGAATTAGAAACATGCATTTGTGCTAGCAGAAATAAAAAGAACCAAAAAGTGAAACAGACATCCAAAAAGAAGCAGAACCACATGGTTAACTTTACCATCCAGACATTCTCAGTGGTGATGTATATACAATATGGTAATGTGGCTTTTATTGCAGTCCCAGTGGATGAGAGCTCTGTGCAGGGAGGAGGATGTTGTGGAATGCTCAGCTGGTCTGCCACCTGTGCAGCCCCTCAGGTTTAACAGATGGAGTTGGGGGAATTCTGATGATTAAACTGGGAAGGGAGCTAAATGCATTTTTAAAGGTATTGCCAAATCCCAGTTTGGATAATCACAATGAGTAAAATGTAAATAAAAAGTAAAATTGTAACAGTGACAAATTCTCGTTTTGAATGGTTAAAGAGGATCCTAAGAAAACCCCTATTAAGCTCTTAATATGTGATCAAGAATCACTGTCAGTAAAGATAATTTCACAAATACACTTAAAATTTATCAGATCCCAGTATTTTTAAATCATGTAATTATATTACTGACTTCCTCCACACAATTAAAATTTATCAATCTGGTGAGCAGTAGAATTTAAATATTTAGAGTGTAAAGTGATCTAATGCACTTAACCACCAGCTGTATTTAGAGACAGAAATAATAGGAATTGATATGAAACATTATTTAGATGGGTGGAATGGCCTGGCACCACTTTAGGATACACAGGACATATCATCTGAAGTTTCTGGCTGCTTTTAATCAGCCATGGACCTACCCAGTCTTCCTGCTCTAGGTAACAGAAAGAAACCAGCATTTTCTCAAGGCAATTGAGCAGCCTGAAGATCCCAGCTGCCTCTGAAGATACCTGTCCTTTTTCATTCACCAGAGGGGTAGTTTGGAACAACTATAAGAACAAAAACACGGGTGGACAAATCTGAGCTTTGAGCAAGAGGAGGCAAACTCCTTCTCTGTAACTGCTGCAAAGTCTGTGTGGTCCCTGAATGTTGGATCATGACAAATGGGAAGCCTGACATATTTAGAATGAGTTGGCAATCAACCTTTGTGTGTATAATTTTTCACTAGGCATGTAGCTGTAGGAGTGCTCAAGATAAATAATGACATATTTATGGGTGCACTGCCCTGGGGGGCTCTAAATTGACCTAAGGGCCACTTCTAATTGGGATGAACCTATTCCTCCTTTGTCTTGAAACAAGGACTCTGTTTTTCTTCTCTGAGGCCCTCACACTCTTATGTTCAGTAGTTTAACAATAGCCCTTACTGTTGAGGGGTTTACTATGTCATAATTTGGCCATGGTGAAAATTGGAATGCATAATCCACTATAGTCAGTTGTTTTACTCTACAGTGCCAAAACAAAGCTTGGATTGTGGTCAGGATAAAGACTCAGACCTAGATATGTTCTCAGACCTGAGTAAGTGCCCATGTAAGCAAACAGGAGATATGCACTTAGCATTTTGGAAATCTGGGGCAGAGGGCAGGAGAGAAAGCTATTTATTCTGTGTTCCCCTTGATCATCCCTTTCTCTGTTTCTTCTTGATTTGTTTGTCTTTCCATATGTTTTGGCATGAGAGTGAATCAATTTCCCTTCCTAGGCCTTCAAAAGGGAACATGTTCTTCCTGACAAAGAAAACCAACTCAGCCTGGACATATTCCAGCAAATTCCAATTAATATTGAAGTTACAATTAATGTTGGAATTCCAATTAATATTTCCAGATGGAGATAAAGGATCTGAATAAACATGTGAACATTTTGCTTTTCATTGCCATTCACAATTAAGCTTCTTAATAATTTTCATGAAGAAATTTTTGTGTGAGTAGAAGAGAGCAAGACAGTACCTGTTAGAAACAGGAAATCGGCTGCAGAATGGAGGGCAATGCTCCACTCAAAGTAGACCTCATTTTGCCAAAGCCATTTTTTCATTTTTTCATATACATTCCTGCCTTTCACAAGGCATTTCTTCCCCCCTGTTTCTAATGAAAAATTATGGCAATAGAGTCAAACTAATACATATGATTTTTCTGTGACGTTTTCAAAGGCAAAACAAGAATACGCAAATTTTCAAGTTTTCAAAGATTTGTCATCTACTGGGAGTGCTAATTAGAGGTAATTTAATTAAGACTTACCTGCCAATGCATTCTGTCTTCCAAATTATTACATTTTTTACTTTGGGAATCTCACAGCTTGTGAGTATAGAGATCCTGGGAATGAGGGTAAGATGTGGCCAGCTCTTTGCTCAGGATGGCTCTATCAGTAACACCTGCCTTTGTCACTTATCTTTGAACAGGACTGTGAAAATTCTAAAAGCCTTTCAGCAGTTCTCAAAAATGAAAATGGGAAAAAAGCAGGGATGAGAAAAACAAATTATCTGAATATGAGCAGAGAGAGTAAACTGTGGAGATTCCAGAACATGGCCAAATTACATCAACATTAACTGTGGCAAGATCCCAGAAGCAACAAAACCAACTAGGCAAAGGTCAGTAGATTCAATCAAAGGGAAGAAAGAAGGTGGTCAAAAAACATGGTTGGCATGCATGGATATTTGAGTGCAGGTATTTCCATATGTTAAGAAGACTACAGCATTACTTCCAGCTCCTGCATGTTTGGTATTTCTCTAGATAAATTCAATCCTGTGCCATGTTGGAAAAGAGGCTTACCAAACACAGAGAGACAAAATGTTCACAGCAAGGAAATAGCAAGATTTGCTGCTGTATCGAGAGATAAACAAGCAAGGCTAAAAACTCAGAAGCTGTATATTTTGCATAGCTTACCATTGTGGCACTGCATTTTTAGGTGTCTTCCACCTCATGGAATTCACATAACTCCATTAGACTCCTAGGCTGTCATAGTAGATCAGATATAATCAAACATCTCAGGGTGGGATCCTCAAGATCTATCTTGTAAGACTGCTTCAGTTTTCCAGGAGGATATGATCACGTGTGTCACAGCTCTCCAATCAAGATGTTTATCTTGAGGCTTTAGGGAGGGACTCTCAGAGATCAGCATTGCCAAGAATCTTACACAGTCACTCTGCACCTTTTTCCTAAAGCACAGGAGAGTGTGGAGTTCATCTTCCTTTATCCAATAGATCATCCATGAGACTGAAAAACCAAAAGCCTAATTGTACACTCTCTGTTCTACAAAAAAATGGAGGGATGAGAAACTGAATCGAGAGTGATCCACTCTAGAAGACAATCTGGACCCCGTCTCTCCTTTGCACCCCTGGTAGGTTGATTCATCTCCTACTCACTGGACCGGATGCTGTCCCTGGACTGTGGTCACACTTGGCATACTTTAGATAGTCTACCTCAGGGTGGGTGTTTAGAAAAACATGAGGGACCTAGACAGCCCAAGATCCCATTAGTGTTAAAAGAAAACAGAGCAGTGGATCTCAGGTACCACCTCATCTCAAGATGGATGCGTAGAACAGATTCACTAAATCCTGAAAATACTTATTTCTTCCAATTGACTGAGGATGACCCTAATGAGCTCTGATAGATGCATTCATATGGATACACACAATACCTCTAAGGCCTCACAGTTTTTATTTTAGACCCATAGTTTCCAAAGAAAAATGTTCTCGAGAACTGACCTCAGACTCACAGAGTACAACTTTCTCAAGTCTGTTTTTTGTTCTCCCACAGGAAGGTATTTTTGTAAGGAACTGATTATGAGAATTTGATAGTTTCTGAATAAATAGTTCACAGTTTGATATTTTTAGACAGTTAATTTCACCAAGAGAACCCTTTATTGCATTTTGGGAAACTTTCATATCCAAAGACTCAGTGGACTCTACACCATTTAAAATATGTATGTGTCCTATGGATGAAGAGAACAGTACTCATATTTTAATGGTAAACTGTGTGAAACAGAGAACAGTTATAAGCTTTAAACAAGGTCACAGTGTCAGCAGAGAGTGGGCAGAGATAAGCAGGCACTAAGGCCCTTTGGCATTTATGAACTCAACATTTCTTCCTCCTGTTGATCAAGGAGGTCGGAGTCTTTTATCACTATAACTGAGATTTTTTAAACGCTTTACAAATCAGGATCAGAGAAACAATTCCTTAGCCAACATTACTTTGTTTCTTTTCTGCTATGAAAAATCTACCCATGTTCTTCAGAAGCACAAAAACTTGTCCAATAGTGTTTGCATCACCATGGAGTGCTTGGCAGCCATCAGCACTTTGGAAGCATCTCAGCAATGTACATTTGGAAACACTTTCCACCACCGGTTTTCTCTTTCATGTACCTTCTTGCCATTTGATATATACTGAAACATCAAAAGAAGTGAAATAACTCATCCAAAGATGATACTGCTACCATTAATTTATCCTTTATGCTAAATCTCAGAAGAGCAACTTGGAGAAAAAATGCGGAGGTGTCAGGTTATTAAACCATGTTGTCATTTAAACTGTTTTTCCTCTTTTGCAGTTTGCAAATCCTGTTCATAAAGGAGGTATTAAAAGCAATCAGCCAGGTTTCCTGAAGAGTATGATATTAATTATTCAGATAAAACTCCTTGAAGAGCAGATGAGGTCAGACAGCAACAAGTGCAAGGGGAAGAGGAACAAAACTTGTACAGGAAAAGTGCAGAAAATGAGGATGTCTGTGTTTCTGGAGACAAATGAAACAGGGATGTCTTCAGTAAGAGAGGTGGGACATTGACCCCACAGATGCCTTCTCTGCCCTACACCCAGGTTATCTGATGAGGTTTCTTGCCTGGAATCTTGGGAAGTGAGATGTGTTATAAACTTCAAATTCCTCTATGCTCCTGCTTTATGTACCAAGTCCATTTGAAGTAATTTGATACATGCCATCAAGTCTAATAGCCTGAGGAATCTGGGTTTCATTGTCTTATAAGTGTTCTTTGCCTTTTCTACCTCTTTTTATGATGCTTCTTTTTAAAGCACCTCAAATAGTTTATGAATTAAGCAAACTCATCTTATTAGAAGAGTCTCCAGGGTGCCTTCAGTACTTCAGCTTCTAACTTCAGACCCTGGACACAATCAATGAATGAATCAATAATAATCAATGCACAGAGCATTTCAGCAGGATTAATGACTGCCTGGGAGGTGCTGATGGGCAGAAATTAAGTCAAGGGCCATTAATCCCAGCTGGTCATTTGCCTCCAGGCAGCGCTTTCTGCCAAGGTCATTACTGCTATTCTAAGAAGAAAATAAAAGTAAGTTGATGCCAGCACACAGATATTTTTGACCTGGCTTTTACAGAGCCAGTGGCTCTGTATGACTCTTTCTATTAAATGTGAACCCCCTTCCAACAGGCACTTCCATAAAGTGTCCCAGAAGCATTTTCTCCATTTAGTGAATCAGCAGGTCTTTTTGGCCACATACAGGTTGCATAGAAATGTCCTAGGGTTTATGGAGCCTGGCAGACCACGATCTCCTGCAGTGAGGATTTACTCACTCCCTCTCTACACTCAGCTGTGGGTAGGATAACACTTCTGCATGGGCTGAATTCTAATAATTGTGTCAGCCACATATAGTGTCTACTTGGCCCTCAGAAAATCCTGTCAGCTCAAGTCAGAGAGGGATCACAGAGGGAAAAGGACTTTTAAAGTTCTTCTTGGATACCCCAGGATGTTCCTCTCTCCACACAGATACATCCACATAAACAGACAGGGTGATATTAGAACTATAAACTTAGAATCATAAACTGGTTTGGGTTGGAAGAGATTAAAGATCATTGAATTCCAACCTTCCTGCTATGGGCAGGGACACCTCCTGCTGGACCGGGTTGCTCAAAAGCCTCATTCAACCTGGCCTTGAACACTTCCAGAGATGGGGCTCGATAAACCTGTTTCAGTTTCTCACCACCCTCAAAGTAAAAAATTTCTTCCTAACTTCTAATCCAAACCTACCCTCTTTCACTTCAAAGCCATTACCTCTTGTGCTCTTGAATCAAGGGTTTAAAATAAATTTAAGAAATTAGTTTGATGTTTAAAAGGAATTAAGTACAAGGATTTAGCTAGAAGCTTTAGCTAGGTATATAGGATTATTAAGTTACTTATTATGTGAAACTAACTAAGGCTGAAACTATATATCACTCAGCTGACACTTTCCTGTTTGGAGAAGGAAATTGGGAGTAGGGATAAGAAAGATGATGGCATTGTGAGAGCAAAAGGACCACAGACAAGAAGGATGACACATTGTAAAAATGAAGGAACCATGACTACATCCCGGATGCAGAGCTAATTTAAACCCAGATGAGGAGATGGAATAAGCCCAAGGGGACCAGATGACCTGCCAAGGGACATGGTTGAAGAGTTCACCAGGAGGAAGATTTCCCATCTTCATCCCAAACGACCACTGGCCCAATTCAAGAAGCCCACTGACCCAATTCCTGAACAGGAGTGTGCAAGCATGAAGGGACTTTAACCTCATTTTAATACAAAGTGGGGGGGAGGAGTGGTTAGGATATACATATGTATTAGGCAGATCAAGTAACTTTGAATATGTAAGGCTATTGTAGATAAATAGAGAATCAGAGCTTGTGAAATTTGCACATGTGTTTGGGGTGCTAACCCCCGTGTGCCTGGTGCTGTCAATAAACATACCCCTTTCTAACTTTAAATAGGTAGAGAGTTCGTTTTTCTGTGCATCACTCTCATTAAATGCCCTCGTTAAAAGTCCCTCCCAGTCCTCTTGCAGCCCTTTTAGGCACTGCAAAGATCCCATAAACAGTATATAGCTTTCCCAAAGTTACCAACTCATCATGTATGGCAGTCATATTATGTCTAAAAACAAATTTTCAGAGCAAACATTAAGGTCAGGACCATGCTTGTTGATCAGCTATGCCAACTTCTAGAAGGTTGTCAGAGCCAGTTTGGCAAACCCACCCTCCTGCTGTGCCCCAGAACATTCCAAATTTTGGAATGCTCCAGAGCATTCCAAAACATTCCAGTGTGTATCCTGAGTGTGCACCCCTAAAGCTCAGAGCCTTACTCCCTGTGCTTGCAGGCTGTTTAAATGGAGCTATAATAAGACCAACAAGGAGTGGACAATCCAAGTCAAGTTCCTTCATATCAGGATGCAGCTGTTTCCTTTTGCAAGGCACACATATTATGGATGGCTATCTATTGCTCTTGATTGGTTGCAATGAGAAAGGAGCTAGGCAGTCCTAATTATGCTAAATCATAATGTTACAGGGGCCAGGAAATGGCCTTGTTTCACTTGCTGTAAAATGCACTGAGGTGCATTCAAAATAGTGCTTAAAATTTCTGCCTGTTTCGGGCTTTTATGTCATTCAAACAGGGAATTTATTAAATTAAAATGCCCCTCTGTTCCATGAAAAAGCAACATTCAGCTAATAATGATAAAGTCTGAGCCTCCACACATGTTGCAAAACCCCACAGGTGGACTGGTTTTCCTGTGAAAATGCAAATATGAAAGCTCTAAAAAATGTTTTGAATGGACATGGATGTCTTGAAGATAAAGGTACTGGAGGAAAATACCTGAGACAGTAGGTTCTACTTTATGATAATTGGGCAAGTTTACCAGAGGTATTACTTGTTTTCCAGGAATTTTGGAAAACTTGTATCCCAGGGAACACAGTCCAGTAAAAAAAAGAAAGAGCAGAGAGGGAAGTAAACCGGGGAGATGAACAGGGAGACAAACCAAGGGGGGTACAGAGAACAAGGAACTCCTCGCTGGAACTTCACCGTACATGGCAAATTTGAGGGTGTGGCAGCCAATGGGCCACAAACCAGTGGGGTTACAGAACTTGGAACTTGGCCATGTAAGGCAAACAGGGGGTGTAACTGGGGTACCTGACATCTGGTCCTTGGGCTTCCATGGGAGAGCCAAAGCCTAGGGCCCTCCCAGGGCATCCACAGTAATCCAGTTTTTGCCAAACAAAAAACACCTGGACAAACTGGTTCCTGTTCACTTTCTGTAGGCATTTAATAATTTATAGATATTGCCTACATCCCTCTTATGGTCTGTCACAGTATGGGTGTCAAAACCATATACATATGTCTTTTTCTCTATACCAAAGCAAATTTTCTGTTGAAACATTAACAAGGCAAGCTGTGTGTTGCAAGAGAAGCTGATCAGGTGCTATTTTAATGCTTGAAAAAATTAGTGGTTGGCAAATGAAGCAGTTTTCTGCACATGATTTGTGTCATATGGTTTCTTGAAGCTAAGAGAAAAAAATGGCTCATTTAACAACTCAAAGTCCTGAGGAAATCATGCAGAACTAGATAGAAATTTGGATACTATCAGCTGGAAAATATAACCTCTGTAGTTTCAAGAGAAGCAATGACAGTCTTGTGTCAGCCTAATTATCTTCACTAATAACTGAATCATTCTCAGCCTGTGGCTACAGACATGCTATAAGATGTTTCTGGTGTGATTTAGAAGTTGGTGTTAACACCATTCAATTAGCAAATTGCTACCTCACCCTGTACAAGCCCATATTTAAGTACAGAGTGTAACTCTGCAGTGTTACCCTGCGTTTTCTCCCAGCTTCACCTCCAGAGTTCCAGCCAAAGGTGATTATATAGACAGGCATATTCAGTGAGATGTGGTGTTTTGGGGGCTTTCTGGAGCTCCAGTTTCACTGCAGTCCCTCTCGTGTTCATCCGGTCAGCTCACACAAACCCAGCCAGCCCTGCAAGCAGCACCCGGTGTCAGAGGAAACCCAGCGTGTTTCCTGGAGATACGTGCCTGAAGCCAGGGAGAGAGACTGTGGAGAAGCTAAACGAGAAAGGAACCCCAAGAAGCTGGTGCAGGGGTGACTCTGCAGCTGCCATTCGAGGAGTCACAGTAGAGAATTCTGTGCCAGTGTTGTCATTTACCTCAGCTGTGCATTTGTGGTTGTGCTGCCTGGCTTCTTCCATTCCTACTGCAATTGCAGGCTGCTGAGCTGCTCCTGCCTGTCAAATCACTTCAACCCGGGGCTCAGAAAGCTTGTAGCCGATGATGGGAGCAATGCCCATGCCCAAGCTTCCTTCCCACTGCTGCGGTCACTCCTGGGAGCAGGGGTGTCCTTTTACCAACCTGCAGAGGGTGGAAGGAGCAGTGGCAAGTGGCCAAGCTGGACTAGATGGCATGGGAGCAGGACTTGGCAGTCAGGAAGGGAAAGCTGAAACAGTCAGGCAGCAAGCAAAGTCTAGCAGCTCAAAATGCAGTTAAAACATCAGGCTGGTATTATTTCTTACCACGCAAATATTTGAAATTATTTCCCATGAGGGCAGATATGAGATATCTTGTGTTGTTTCTGACAAGAGAGGAACTCTGTTCCTGGTTAAATAAACTATGTTTGCTTTGAAAGAGAGAAAAGAGACTTTTAAATCCAAAGCTGTAATTAAGTGTGCAGCAATTCTGAGAGTATTCATACTGGTAAATGTTATTGACATTTCCTTTCTGCTTTTTCCAGCGGAAACAAATTATTAATACTCTATTGTTGCAATAATGAGCTCTTGATAGACACAGGATTTATTTTTTCTTGTATTGCTTTAGCCCTGGATCAGTTCTCACAAGTAAAAAATAGAGATCATTTTGTTTTATCATCACTGGCAGTGACAGAAAGAGGAGCACAACACAGGAACAGCACAAAATGTATGGCAAGGCTGTTCTGGAATCAAGGAATACAAGGCACCTGTGCCAGCTGCCACCTTCCAGTCACTGGAATGGGACTATCTGGGTAAGCTGTGGAAGCAGTAACTGAAACCTAACCCAAACTACTGATGATATAGAGACCAGCTTTTTAAATCTTTCCTTTCCTGCTCCAGGTAGTTGGTTAAACTACCAGCTGCTAACTTGGAGTTCCTGGATCTACTGCCTGTATGGTGCTTTGGTATCTGAGCTGTTCTACAAGCAACTACCACACCTGTCCCATGAGCAATTACTGGCTTGTTTTCTCCTATACTTTAAGGTCAGCTGATTTTCTTTTTTCAATTTTCTAGATCCAGATATTTGAGAACATTTAGCAAAGGACTCCAGAAATCTGGATAACTTCTAAATTATACTGCTCAGCCTCTCTCCAGTTTACCACTGATTAAATGTCCTTAGGATGCACAGGGACAATTATAATAATAGATGGGTTTTTAAAATGAGCTGAGTCAAAAATACTTTTGTGCTGGAACATGCCTCATTGTGGAGCTGAAAAATGAAAGGAAATAATGTGAAAATATTTTGTCATACAAGAATATAGAAAATAATAATGTCTCAAATAAAAATACAAAATTCAGCAGTTTCATCTAAGTAGCATAAATCATACCAGTAATGAAATGGCTTTTTTTTTTTGTTTTGAAAATTATTTCATTTTATGGACAAGCATGACTTGCAGGGAGAATTAATGTCTTTTATTACATGGGATGATGCAGGTGGAAAAAAAATTGTCTCATAGGCATGCAGTCCTGCCTTTTCTTATAAAATTCTAATATAGCGAAAGAAATGCTATGGCAAAATCCAAACAGATTAGTTCCATTTTCTTGGAAACAAGACATTCAAAATCAGCTGAATTCTCCTTTAGCCCCATTACTTTCATTGCTGCTTTGGAATGGAAATAAGCTTTACGTGGAAAAAAAAAAAAAAANTCAGCCTTACCAGCACATTAGGGGTGAAAAAATTCCAGACACCAGATTTGGATCAAAATAGAACCCTCTGCCTGGCCACCAAGGTGTCTGGCAGCAGAGGAGCCTCCTCGTGCTTCAATCCATTGATTAGGATGTTGGTCAAATGACCCAACTGAAGTGCAGCCCAAGAGTGCCATTAACACGATTGCTGTGGCCTGCTGGGGGTGATGGACAGGGTGATAAATGAGCCTTGGCACAACACACACCCCAGCACCTTCCCAGGTTGGTCACATCTCTGCCTCCTTCATTCTGCCCTGGAGCAGGGCTCTCCTCGGCTGCTCGGGAGTGTTTACACTTCCCTGTGAACACAGCCCCCAGTGTTTATCTACCCAGGCAGAAATAAAGGCAAGCAAATAAAAAAGAGAGTGGAACTGTTTCCATCTGCTGTGCCCCAGAGCACTGAGCATCCTGCATGCAGCACAGCTGAGACCTGCTGCTCCTGCTCCTCTCTGCTGGGAACAGCCTGCCTTGCAAGGGCTTCAAGCTGTTTTAGGAGCTGGTACCCACACCACACAGAAACACAAAGTCCTTTGTGCCTAATTTACCACTGTGCCTGGCCTTGAAGAAAAGTGGGATGGTGAGATTTTTGCACAAGGCAACGCACTGTTTTCTTTTAGCATTTTCTTTATTGTGTGCAGGTTGATGTGAGGCATTTCTGGAACATAAAAATCCCAAGGAACTTACTGCTCATTTGCACTCTCTCTAATTAACATCTTCCTTAGAGAAATAAAAAGAAAAGAAACTTGGGAACTTTATTTCTCTATGCACTGGAGATTTGGTGGACACAGGCAGACATCGCAATTTGGCTACTAAAAAGCTGCATTTATTGAATTGACTCTTATTTCCTCTCTAGTCCAGATTCCTTTAGGACACCTCAGGAATAGCTGGGGCTCTAGAAGAGTACTCAGAGCTGCAAATTGACTTGCTGGCCATGCTGCCCTGCATGACCACGCCCCAGATGGATCTTCCTGCTTTTCCAGGTCCTTGTCCACTGCTCTCCTGATGCCTTGGGAAGCAAGAAACAACAGCACAAGCTTGCCCTAACTTGAAACCCTTTGGGTTGAAGGCAAGTTGAAACCATCTTTGTCCCATGATGTCCTGGATCCTTTGGATGGGCCATCTCTTACTTGCTGTGTTTCTTTCCACGAACTTTGAAAGCTTTCCCCAGATATGCCAGAATATATCAAAAATAATTACTGGTTTTAAAGTGAATTATATTTTGGATATGAGCAATGCAGTGTTCAAACTGTATCCCACAGCTTCCCCCCAGAAGCAGATGACAAAATATTGTGTGGAAAATGCAGCACGAAGGCATTGCCAGGATCTTGCTCCCATGGGTCTGGTGGACCTCCTAATTAGCAAGGATAATTGCTGAGAATGAGATTTTGGTAGCTAAGCCTGACTTAGTGAGGGTGGGTATCCGTAGACGCAACTGTGTAGAACACCCTGTCATGCAGAGGTGTTATTACATTTGCATGCAGTCTGCAATGTTTTTTACATATAAAAACTCAACTGCAAATTATTTCTGGCTGCCCTCTCTGCTTCAGGGGAACACATGGATGCTCTTCCTTACCCAGGATATTAAACCATAGTCAGGGAGTGGGCAGTGCTAATGTGTTTGGCTCACATTTTGAGGTCCACACAGTTCATGGCATCTTGAGTGACATGATGAGCCCCCCTAGCCACAGGGAATGCAGCAGATATTGTTTGACCAACCCAGGAGCTTAGAAAGGGAATAAAGTAACACTGATGGGAGGAAGGGAGGAGGAGAGACAATGAGAAAATGCAGAATATTTTTATGTAGAAGAGATGGCGACTTGAAGAAAACACAGGTACATAAAGGAAAGGAAATTATGGCACAATTTTGATGAATTGAAGACATAATGGTCTATTCAGGGAGGTACACTTGAGACCCTTCTCTTATTCTGCCATATGGTGATAATATGAAGGAAGACAGATGTTACAAATGTGGGTGCTAATATTTCTACTGCTGTGTGGAAATATGCAGCTTTTTTTCCTCTGAGACAACTGGTGAGGATAGCACTCAGTAGGCTTTCCTGGAGCAGACTCACCACACTCATGGGAAGAGCCAGAAAATTTCTCTATTCCCAGTCCAAGCTTCAAATCAGGAAACACTAGAGAGAACACAGGTGCATGATATCCTCTCATCCATAACACATCAGAAATTTTAATGAGTAACCTAAGGTGCCTGCCATGTGATAGAGAGAAAAATAGTGTAGATTATACTTTACTGAAAAAAACCCCACACGTCTAATATGTTGGTTCTGTTTATCTTTACTTAAAAAGAATAAAACCGCAGGGATAATGGGGACTGACTGCCTGTACAGAGTATTTTGTGCCTAATTAATTTTATGTATGGACACAAGCCGCCTTGTCTGCTAGATTAGGTATCAATTCTAATGTAACATTTCTTACTTGTTGTTTGGGGCACAGGGCACCATTTTATTAGCCATTTTAGGTTTCTTGTTTCATTTTTTATACTTCAATAAAACTTCTGGGAGAGTTGCCATTTTCTCTTCTCTCATAGTTGAACAGACAACAATGTAAAGTTTTCAAACAGAAAACCCTGGAGGTTTTACTGAGCTCTCAAAGATGAACAAAAGTGATGAGCACAGTCAGACCTGTCAGCAGAAGTTGTGTTGTCCCAATGATCACTCCACCAGGTAGAATTCTTGCTGCATGACAAACTCAAAAGCAGCATCTCCCAGAGACTTTCTCTGACTCTTCCAAGAAGTACCCTAGGAAAGGTAGAACAAGATGAATGATTTGTACCTTGCCCCTAAAGAGAGACAGATGATTACCTGGTGGGACTACAGAAGGCACTGCCAGCCAAAAATCCTCCTTCCTGCAGCCATCCTACAATGTCTGTGCCAATGCCATTGTGAGGATAAGCCAAATCCTGTCACTCACTGAAAGGGATGAATAGCTCAATAGCAGCTTTTACTTAAACTCCAATACATGGGAAAAAAATGTGCGTAAGGAAAACCTGATGTCCACCATCCCACAGAGCAGGACCAGACAAGTCCAATGGGAGGCCAGAGGAGGCACTTCTTGCATCCAAGCTCAGCAACAATCCTCTCAGAGACAAGCTCAAACCACTCCACAGACTGATCAAGGAAAGAGCTTGAAATCAGTAGAGCTTAAGGGCTAGGGATGAAACTGAGCTTCAAATGCTCATCTCTGAATTGAGGATGATGGGGTAGTTTAGGAAGCAATATGAGCTTGAATATGATATACAATATGATATAGACTTAACCTAAGAAAACCAGAAGAGCAGCAGAACTCCCACTGTATACAAATTACTGGCTCTATATATGCCAAAGTGAGACCTCCAGCTAGGATATAATAACCAGCTTTCATGAGCAGCACTCATTATGTTGTGTCCATTATAAAAGTGCAGCTACATGACAGTGCCATAGGCTATAATGTTCTCACTTAGAAGAATTTCAATTTTCTTCCAAGAGACATCGTCTCTTATGCAGGCTTATTTTGTGCATCTTGTGCTCATTTTTATTTTATAGGGTGGGATGTGGGGTATATTTTTTGAGTTTTTTTTTCCTAAAGCAAGAAAGGAGCTGCACACACACCAAAAAAAACTGTCTTGATTTGGGAGTCACAGCCAGGTAAGGATCCAGCCAGTGTAAATCAGCATGATGAACACCAGCTGAGGACTTTTGCCAGACATCTATAAATCTGCTGGATGAAAGTGTTTGTCAATGACCGAAAATATCTCACAGAAATGGCCTGGCTGGCCCTCTGTTGACACAACAGAGGATATTGCTAAATCAGCAAGAAAACTTGGATTTGTTGTGTGATGGCTTAAAAGAGGTTTTCTCAGTTATTTTCTCAACTCTTCTTCCTGAGTACTGTGTGAGATAACTCAAGGAGCACAAGTATCTGGCTCAGGAGTGGGAGAAACACCTGTGGGATTGTGGATAAAATACTGAATGGCATAGGCAGATCCAGGCAGTCTGGCAGAATTTATCAGCTGTGGGTTACTGCATTTCATCTGCTCCAACATGGCCAGGAAGCCACAAAGATAACTCCACAGGTCTGTCCTTAGAGAACCTACCTATCTCTACCATATAATAAGCTACACCTGACAAAGATTTCCTCTCCACCATTCATTCAGTGGTCTGGAGTTGGAGATAAGGGGGAGCAGGATGCCACTCATCTACTCCTGCAATACCTAAAAACCTTCTTCACTGGGAAGAACAGCATCTCCTCACTGCCTAGTTCCTTCTCATTAGCCATTAAGGAAGCAGAAAGGAGCAAACTCCAATAGTTTTGGTGTTTCCACAAAGACCTGAGACCTGACAGTCACTTGCTCTAAAGAGAAGACACTCTGCATGAGTTCATGGCCTAGGTTTTCAGAAAGGTGTGGAAAAATGCATGGGAAACTCACACAGGAATCTGCTCCCAGAGAGACAGGACAAGCAGGTTGCCACTCCAGGTGCAGTAGCTGTTACCTCTGGGCTCATGCAGATACAAATATTCTGTGATATGTCAGGCACTGACGGCAAAGAGACTCCTGAGGACTCTTCCTAGGATAGTAAAGTTTTCCACACAGCCAGGAAATATTGTCCAAGGCTGCCCTTGAGGGCACATTCCTGTGAAACCCAAGGCAGAATGCACACCAGTCCCTGTCTTTAATGTCTCAGTAGGGAACCAGTACTCCTCAAAGCCTTGACAGAGATGGTAGCTGGGTTAAATCTGAGGAACAGACTGATTTCCCCAGACCAGCTCAGTGTAGCTGCACCTGCAGCCCCTTGCTCCACCTGGCTTCTCTGTGGGGCTGTACTGGGTCTATCTGGCCTCAAGTTAACTTTCCCCACAGCAGCCTTGTGAGGGTGTGCTCTGTGTTTGTAGCTGGCACAGAGCTGGTACACTGCTTTGGCTGTTGCTGAGCAGTGTTCCCACACTGTACCAAATCTTTCACAAAGTACCAAATCTTTCAATTCCTCCCTCAAAGACCCATAGGCTGGGTATGGACAAGACCCTGGGCAGGGACACAGCCAGAACAGCTGACCAAGATGACCAAAAGGCTGTCCCATACCATAGGATGTTGTGTTCAACAAAAAAATCTATAGAAAGGGTAAGGGCAGGGCATGTGTTCTCAAGTTATTTGTGTTCCAAAGCAACCACTACACATATTAAGATCTGCTTCCCAGAAAGTAGCTGAACATCACCTGCTGATGGGAAGTAGTCAAATTTTTTTTGTTGTATCCTTTGCTTGCATACATGGCCTTTGCTTTCTTTCAATAAACTGTCTTGACTAATGAGTTTTACAGCTTATTCTCTCACCCTGTCCTCCTGAAGAGTGGGACTGAGAGAGGAATTGGATGGGCACCTGACCAAGCCAAGAGCAATGTACTACAGATTGTTGTCAATCAATGGTGCCAATCTACACATAAAAAAAGGTTGTAAAAAGTGAAATGGCCAGTGGTAAACAAAGCCAGCAAAGAATTAAAAAATCACTACACAGGAAGAAGGAAAGACTAGGAAAGGCAGAATAACTCCTAAATCATCCGTAGTAAAGCCATTAATGGAGAGTTTGTGGTTTTCTGGGTCATTGCTGATTGGAGAGTTGCAGACAGGCAGGTTAATAGAGACAACACATTGTTGTCTTCTCGTCTCCAGGATGAGAGCCTTTCTCTGCCTGCTTGGTGGTCCCACTGTCCTCCCTCTGCATGGCTCATAAGATACATCCCCAGATCAGATTTCTCTGTTCTGTCCCATGCTAGTAGCCCTTGCCAAAGTATCCCAGCAACAATCATATAAACTTTGGGGAGTGATGGGAAGATCATAGAAATTATCTCACACTCCCTGAGTAATATCATTCCTCTCTTTCAGTCCCAGTTTCCAGCTAAACACTTTTTTGCCAGTCTCTATCTTTATTTAAAGCCCACTGTCACTTATGCAATTCAGTTTTTCTGATTAGGCTCTCTGTGTGTCTGTGTGATTTGTACTAACAACTTCTGAACCTGCTGGCCAAAAATATTGACAGATGTCAGAGCTGTGGAGTTCTAACACTATATGAAAACTCTGTCAATCCTTCCAGTGAGAAAATCTGGCATGAGGATAACCTCAATGAGTAAATGCTTCAAAAATATTTGCTAGGCCACTGCTGTGTTTTTATTTCACTCAAGTTATCTCCTTCTTTGCATTTGGGTAGGGCTTTCCCCCACCCCGAGCTAAGAACTTGCTTGTGCAAGTAACACTGTGAAAAACATTAGGAAAGTTTCAAGATGGCAAATCTGTGGAGGAAGGATTCTCCAAAGATACCCCATAATTTCTACAGATGATGCCAGAGAGGTAGAAGTTTATATTATTGTTTCTGACTGGTCTACCCATTCTCCTTCATGCAGAAACATTTTATTTACAGACTAGGTGAGATGGCAGACCTTAAGCACAAGCCATTAGGATTCATGGTTGATCCATGACACAAGATGAAATTAAAAACCATTGCTGGAGTTCCTGAGCCCTACCTCCCCTACATTTTCCACGATGGTTGTTACAGCAGTACCTGCCCTGGTTAAAAAGCATCAGTAGGGGATTCACTAATAAGTTCAAAAGCCCAGGAAAGGTGTAGGAGGATGTGCTTCTCGCAGGTATCTCCTGTCTCCAAGGGGAAACATACCAAATGTATTTTAGAAAAGGTCTTTCCATGCATTAATTAGAGCAACACTGAGTCACCCATCTCATTACCTTGCTGACAGAGATCAGCAAATACTTCCTCCACAAGATTTTGACATCTTCTAGGGGATGCAAGTAGCAGTACAAGGAGACATATATACAGCCCTTCTTTTACTGAGAACTTGTGTGAACAGTTTTCTGATGAATCTAAGTGTTTGCTAGCAGCTTCTGCAGCATTAAACAGGGAGGCTGGGTCCTCTTCCCTGTATCCAGGACAGATACGTGGGAGTTGTAAGCTTGATGCCCTCCCCATCTGGCCTGATGGCACAAGGATCCGAGTGCAGTGGGATGTCTAATTGGTAATGCCCAATTCCTGCAGATTGTCCCAAGAAAGTGACAGGGAGGAAAAAAAGGAGAAAAAAAAAGGCCAGCAATGAAGAACCCTCATTACTCTTTTAGCAACAGTGTTTCTCCATATTTAAATTCTAGGAGGGGTGAAATGGTGGTTCTGTGAGTCTCAGGCCTTACTGATGAAATTAATCCCACTAAATCTTCCAGGCTGGTGTCCTGGTTTGAAGGACAGGTGTCTGCTAAGGAAGGCAGGGGACCTCCCTTGGAATGGAAAAAATGTAAACCCTTTCCCTCCGAATTATTGTAATTCTGAAATTAAGGGGCTCACAGGCAAAGATATGGGGAACGGAATAACAGTTCTTTACTAGTATTTATAATAAAACAAACAAAAAACAGCTACTATGGCACTAACAACAAACAGAAGCAGGAACCCAGTGAGAACCTGCTGGCTCGCAGGCAC